>PVJS01037246.1:0-20023 GCA_004027185.1 Glis glis
TCTCTCTCTCTCTACTCTCTACCTAGTGAGGCCCTCCGCAACTTCGTGAGACCCAGTTTCAAAATAAAGTATAAAAAATAGGACCGGGGGTATAGCGCGGAGGTAGAACGCCCCTGGGTTCAATCCTCGGTACCGCAAAAAAAAAAAAAAAAAAAAAGAATTAGGGCTGGGAGTGTAGCTCTAAGGTTGAATGCCCCTGGGTTCAACCCTCAGTGCCACAAAAAAAAAAAAAAGACTAGAAGTGCGCAGCCCAGGCTGGTCTCTGACTTGTGATCCTCTACCTCAGCCTGCTTCACAGCTGGGATTACAGGCGTGTGCCACAGCACTGGGCTGTTAATGAGTTTTGAGAAAGGAAGTGATCTGATCAGATTTATGAAGAATGGAATTTTAGAAGGCAGACAAGTATAGAAACAGATCAGTTAAAAAGTTGTTATAGTATTTCACATGAGCCATAATGAAGACTTGTACAAGGTGGTGGCATGTAGGTGGTAAAAAGTTACCGGATTCTGGATATATTTTGGATTTGGGGCTCGATAGTGAGATATAAGAGAAAAATAGAAATCAGATGACTTTAAGATATTTGGCTTACAGTTTGACCTGGTGGCATGTGCCCATATAGTCCTGGCTACTTGAGAGACTGAGGCAGGAGAATTGCTTGAGCCCAGGAGTTCAAGGCCTACCTAGGCAACATAGCAAGGCCCCATCTCAAAAAAAAAAAAAAAGGCTTGAACAACTAATGGAGTAGATGGCATGTGAGTTCAAATTGACACACCAAATTTGTAGCTTGTAGCTGGGCATGGTGGCGCAGGCCTGTAATCCCAGGACTTCGAAGGCTGAGACATGTGGATTTCAGGCTCAAGACAGCCTCAGGAACTTAGCAAGGTCCTCAGAAACTTAGTGAGACCCTGTTTCAAAATGAAAATGAAATAGGGCTGGGGATGTAGCTCAGAAGTAGAATACCCCTCTGGGCTCAATCCCCAGTACCAAAAAGGAAAAAAAAAATTGTAGATTGTGTGTAAATTGATCAGGTGATAAAAATCAAAGGAGATGTTTTAGCTTGGCATGGTGGCCCATGCCTGTAGTCCTAGTACTTGGGAGGCTGAGACAGGAGGATTGCAGGTTTGACACTAGCCTCAGCAACTTAGCAACATCCTCAGCAACTTAGCGACCCCTGTTTCAAAATAAAAAAATAAGCTGGTGTGGTGGCACACACTTGTAATCCTAGTACTTGGGAGTCTGAGACAGGAGGATCCGTGTTCGCGGCCAGCCTCGGCTACTTAGTGAGGCCCTCTACAACTTAGTGAGACCCTGTTTCAAAATAAAGAATAAAAAAATAGGGCTGGGGTGTAGCTCAGAGGTAGAATGCCCCGGGTTCAATCCCTAGTACTGCAAAAATAAAGTAAAATAAAATAAAATAAAATAAAATAGGGCTGGGGTGTAGCTCAGAGGTGGAATACCCCTGGGTTGAGCCTCCAGTACCCCACCATCCTCCAAAAAAGGGAGATGTTTTAGGGAGTAAAATCAAGAGGTACCTTAGACTATGTTGAATTTGGGAGGCTTTGAGACATATAAGTGGCATTGTAAGCAGGCAGTTGGAGATAAAGTTTGGAGTTCTGAGAATTCAGGACAGAAGATATGGATTTAGGAGCTACCACTAGCAGGCCCAGAAAGTGCTTCTAAAGCAGTAAAAGTAGCTAAGATTACTTTTGGAACATATGTAAACAGATAATCAGGGGAGCCAGTACTGATCCTTATCAGAATCCAATAAAGTATTTGCTTGTCAGAGAAGGAGGAGCCAGCAAAGGAGACGGAGGGAGGGAGGAAGAAAACAAGGGCAGTGTTCTGACCTCAAGAGAAGGAAGTGTTTCATTTAATGCTCCTGGGAGATCAAATGAGGTGAAAATGTCTGTCAACGTGGCGTGGACTGAGGCTGCCCTTGACAAGAGCAGTCTAATTGCAAGTTGGGGAAGGAAGCCCAACTGGGAGAGATGAAAGTGAATTGTGAAGTGGAGACAACATTAGGAAATGATACTTGCCAAAAAAAGTTTGATGTGCAGTGAGGGGTTACAATTTTTTTTTTTAAGATGGGTGATACTGTGTTATAGGAATGATAGAGGAGAGAAGGAAAACTAGTGTTATCAGGGAAAAGATAAGGAGCCAGAGGCATCTAGAAAAAAAAAGCTGAGAGGGTCAAAAGCAGCAACAGTGGAGGGATCGATCTTGGACAGGAATAGGGAAGTGGCAATGGGAGGGAATGAAGAAAGCATGAGCTACTTGCAGATAGATTCGCCAGTTTTGCTGTAGGAAGATGAGGAGCTCCTGTGTATTGCTTGTGTTTTCCTTAGTGAAGTAAGGACTGAGGTCATTAGCTTGGATGGAAATTTTGAAGAGAAAGGAGAAAGTGTGAAATGGTCATTGTGGGAAGAGCATACAAGCTGTGGAATTATGCGTTCGCTGAACAGTGTTGAGTGTCCATGAATTTAAAATTAGCCTAGGGCTGTGGATGCCGCTCACTTGAGGTTGTAGCTTGCCTAGCATATGCAAGGCCCTGGCTTTAATCTCCAGCACCGCAAAAATAGAAAAATGAAAAAGTTAGACTAGGTGTATTTTTTTTTCTTCAGCAACACTCGGGCTGATGAGAGAAAGAGGAGGTAGGGATTTCAGAGTTTTTACAAGGGAGAAATTATTAATGTTTGACCATGGAATTTATCCTGGATAAGAAGAAATTGTGTGGGTTGAGGGGGACTGCAGAATTCAGGCTGCTAAGGCTGAGGCTTAGAACTAATTATTATTATTATTATTATTTTACTATTATTTTACCTTTCTTTAAGACCATTAAGATTAATTTAGTCATAAGTTTCATGACTTTCATCTGTGTCTACCTCATTTTGCCCAATACATTCAGACTTCCCATGTCATCACATCACTTGTCATCTGTTCTCATGGATTTATACATTAACTAATTTGATCCAAGTTCCCCATAGCTCTGACCCACTGCACTACTTCCCCCAAACTTGCTGTACTTTTTGGAGCTCATGATTAGCAAAATTCAATACATCTTAATCCTTTTCTCTGAAAGGTACTGTTACTAAAATTATTCTTTTTTGCTTGCTACTTCCTATGTAGCCACCTCAAGTGGGAATTTTATTTTCCTTTTATGCTTTGGTGCTACAGGGCTTGTGGGAAGTGTTGTCATCCTCTTTACTTCCCTTAGTCCTTCATTTTCTTTTCCTTGCAGTTTGAGCTTCTTTGGGGGTGAAAAAAATGCCGTCAGGTTGTTTCACCACTACTTGTGATTACTGCAGTGATTTTCCTCCTGATCATTCCCTCATTCATTGATCACTTCAGCATCAGTCTCGCTTTCTTCCATTACTACCTCACTCTTGCATTTGATGACTCTAGCTTTCAGTTGTAGGTGATCCGAAGCCTGTTATTTCCTTCACTCCCTACCTCTATAAATCTATATCCCCACTTCTTCTCAATCAGCCACTTTTCTCCCATGGTCATGGGAGAAAAAGGTCCCATGGACCTTGTTACCAAAAATTCTATCACCTCTAACCTCAAAATTTCAAGCATCACTTTGACCGCTTTCTCTTCATAACACACATCTTTTAGTATTCCACTTCAGCTGTTTCTCTGGCCACATTGTGATATACAGTCCAGTGGCCTTACTGCTCTGCACAGGTCCTTTCTACCTCCAACCCCAGTCTTCACTTATTTCTGTGGTTCTTCACTATAATCACTCCCTTGCAAACAAATTAAGATCTTTGCCTTCTTCTCCCCCATACTAATATAGTAAAACCTTAATACTCTGTAAAATTCAGTCATATCAAAAATGTCTCCCCTGGGAACTGACTTTGTCAGAGAAAACCACAAAACCTCACTTACTGATCTCAGTTAAACCTCAAGTGGGCCCACATCATTTCCTTGTTATATTCCTTTATCAGTTTATTCTTTCACTTCTAGAGAAGACTTTCATGAGTTTCCTCCTAGTTATTCTCAGCTAATGAGCTTTTTTCTTATTCTTATGTAAACCAGTATCCCCATCTAGTTTACCAGCCTGTCCATGGTAGGCAGAATAATGGCCCCTTAAAGATGCCTACTTCCCAGACCCTGGAACTGTGAAATTAGGTTACATGGTAAAGGGGAATTAAGATTGCTAATCAGTTGACTTGGAGGTGATATTATCCTAGATTAATCATGTGGGCCCAAAATAATCACAAGGGTGATTTTAAGTAAAGGGGGAGACAAAAGAGAACCAAAGTTGTCAGCATGAGGAAGTTGTGCTCTTCACTTGCTGTCTGTGAAGATGGAGGGATGGGTTCCTGAGCCAAGGAATGTGATCAACCTCTAAAAGCTAGAAAAATGAAAGAAATAGACTCTTTTCTAGAGCCTCCAGAAGGAACACAACCCGGCTGACACCTTGACTTTAGTTCAGAAAGACACATTCAGATTTGTGGCCCTCAGACCTCTAAGATAATAAATTTGTGTAGTTACAAGACACTAAGTTAGTGATAATTTGTTACAGCAGCCATAGAAACATACCTATTCAAATATTGCTCATCCTCCATTCCCTTACAATGCATTCTCACACATTCATATACTTTGTCTTCCTTTCAAACAATAGATGAACTGTCTGGCTCCTAAGAACAGCTCCTCTCTATGTGTGCTGGATCCCACTTCCTGTTGCCTAGGGATTATTCTCTCTTTACTCCATTATCAATTTTCTTTCTTTATTGGATCATTCCAATCTGTGATCTCTCTCATCTTAAAAGAAAAGAAAAACAATTCACCTCATTCCTTCAAGTGTTCCACCCCAGCCAAAACCACCATCCCCTGTCACTTAGATTGTTCTCACCTGGACAACTTTTGTTCTCTTTTTACTGGTCTGGCTATATCATTTCTTCTCCCCTGTAATTTGTTCTCCATGTAGCAGCTGGAGTGACCTTTTTAAAGTATTAGTATTAGTTAGATCATATTATCACTGTTCTGCATAAAGCCTCCCATTGGCTTCCTTCCCATCGAACTTAACATTGAAAGCCCTTTCTGAGGCCAGCATGGTTTGCCTCAACCTTATCTATCACTACTTTCTCTCTACCGCTGCTGCACTAACCTTGTTTTCCTTTACGCAAACCAGATTACTTTGTCTTAATGCCTTTGCACTTGCTCTTTCCTCTGCCAGATCCCCTTCCTGCAGAATTTCCATGGTTCACTTTCTCACTTCATTCAGTTCTTTGTTCAGACATCCCCTCTTGGGTCTGTTCTGAGGCGCCACCCTCCTGTCACACCCCCTTCCAACCATGTATTGATTAATTTGGCATCAGCTTTCTTTTCTTTTTTCCCACCCTTAAATTTTGGAATGGATGTGGTTAGTAGATGAGAGCAATAAAAAGGTAGTGGTGGTATATATAAAAGAATCTGCAAGTTTTTGAAGTAGCAGAGAGAAGAAATGGTTTGGAAGTAGCCCTGAGGAGCAAGGAAAATACATACCTCATCTCCCAGATCTTGAGGAAATAGGGTATAAGAGGAAAAAGTGTTTTTAGGAGCTGTTCTTTCTTCAGAATAAATCAATTTCATGGGTTAATGTGTGTAAAGCACTCATCCAGCCACTAATTTTCCTTCCAGTGGCAGTGTATGCCTTCTTTTTCTTCTTCTTTTTCCTTTCCTAGAGAATAGGGGCAGGGGTCATATAGGAAGACCAGTGGCAAAGGAAGTAGTACTTAAGAAATGGGGCTAAATCAGAGTAGTCTGAGGTTTATAGAAAACAAACAGTTTGGGGAATGAAGGTGTGCTAACAGAATCTTAGAATCAATTATCAGTTAGCAGGGTTTATCAGAGGCCTAAGTAAAACTACAGACTGGGAAAAATTCTTTGCCCTTGCTACTCAAGGATATAATGCCCTCTTCTACTGAAAAATATTTTATTGAGGAATCGTTGCTAGGGATTGCTGATCTCAAATTATCTGATGAGCAATTAATATTAACATAATCTCAAAGAGGAACTTGTTCATTCAGATGGCTCTCCTACAGAATGCCTCTGGTCCCTTCTCCCCATTCCTGTGCCTAAATTAGAAAGCCCATAGTAGTTTGGGGATTATATGTCAGAGTGTACGAATACTTGGAACTTTCATGAATTTCTAGAAGTCACACAGACAAGTTTCAAGACTATGTACTTATAGTAACTGAAATTCTACTAACTTACGAAGGTTTTAATTAAGCTAACTTTAACTGATACATAAAAACACAGAAATTGTACTTATTAATGGGCTACCATGCAATGTTTGATACAGATGTACATTGTATAATCATTGCAAACACATTCAAAATCCTTTCTTCTGACTTTTGAGATATATAGCACACAATTACTAACAGTAGTCACCGTACTGTGCAGTAAATAGCACACCAGAACATACTCCCATCTAACTATAATTTAGTACCCATTGGTCAACCTTAGTACCCATTGATCAATAATTTAGTACCCATTGATCGACCTTTCCATGACCCTCCCCATGTTTTTTTTGTTCATGTGATATGTTTGATGAATATGTGATAAATGAATGATTATTTTCTTCTATTGGATATATGTGGCTTTTCTCCTGTTTAACTCTGGGAGATTTGAGTCTGTTTTTCTGTTTGTTTTTTTCCAGAGAGTGAAGGGCGCTCCCCAGGTCACATTGCAGTGTTGTGTCGGGGCCGAGTTTTTGTCTTTGATGTAATACATGAAGGATGTTTGGTCACCCCACCAGAGCTTCTCAGGTTTTCACACTACTTTTTTGAGTCTCATTGGGTCTTAACCTTTTGTTTAGGTTGAAAAAAAAACCATTCAGAATTGTCTTTCTCTAGGTGACAGCTGAAAATAAGAATTTTACACATGCTTATTTTTTAAAATATTTTTATTTTATTTTTAAGTTTTTACCTTTACTAGATGTACATGAAATATGTTCTACTTGGAGAAAATAAAAACATTACAAATATTACTAATCCCATTCCCTGACCGAGAATTAATCACTATTACTAGTTTGTTGCAATAAATTTACATGCATGTATCATTTTAAAAAGAGAACATATACATGTATTTTATATATAGTATAAACTACTGTATGTCTATACATACATATGGTAGTATGTATATAATTCATATACATAGTATTATTTTGTATATATATATTTTAGAGTATATTATAGAAAAATTTAAAATGTAGAAGGAAGTCGGGCGTGGTGGCGCACGCTTGTAATCCCAGTACTTTGGGAGGCGGAGATCGGAGGATCCGGGTTTGCGGCCAGCCTCAGCTCTCTTGATCTCTCTCTCCCTGTCTCTCTTTCTCTCTCTCTCTCTTTCTCTCTTTCTCTCTCTCTCTCTCTCTCTCTCCTTAGTGAGGCTCTCCGCAACTTCGTGAGACCCGGTTTCAAAATAAAGGATAAAAAATAGGGCCGGGGGCGTAGCGCAGAGGTAGAACGCCCCTGCGTTCAATCCCCAGTACCACAAAAAAAAAAAAAAAATGTAGAAGGAATCATACAATACCTCCATCTACCCATTACCTTGCTTCAACATTACCAACTCCTAGCGTCAGCAGTTAAAGACTCATAGTCAGTGTTGTTTCAGCTAGATCACTTGCATCTCTCCCTTCAGTCCCCCATGGATTATTTCAAAGAAAATCTCAGACATAAAATCTTTTCACTATAAATATTTTAGTATATATCTCTAAAATGTAAGGATTCTTGAAAAAGTATACATTTAGTACCATCATCACACCTAATGACTTACTTCTTCTAATAAAGTAATAATGCTTTAAAATCATTAATATATAACCAACTATTCAAATTTCTACTTCTTCTAATAAAGTAATAATGCTTTAAAATCATTAATATATAACCAACTATTCAAATTTCCTAAATGATTTCATAAGTTGAGTTGCATATATTTATACACAACTTAAACTATTTTTTTACTAAATATTACAAATGTACAAAAGTACTCATAGAAGTGTACAGATAAATACTCATGTAACCACCCTCCAGGTCAAAACATTTTCAGTGTTGGAGACACTTGCCTTCATACTTATTCTCAGTTGCTGTGCTTTCCCTCCTTCCTAGGTGGAATCATTTAGGTTGTTTACTGTTTTGAAAGTCCTTGTATGCATCTGTGGTGCATGTGCGTGTGCATTTCTGTCTGGGTTATATACCCAGGAGAGGAATTGCTGAGTCATAGGGTATGTGGATGTTCAACTTCAATAGATAATGAGTTTGCCAAAGTAGTTTTACTAATAAGCATTTCCACTAGTGTATGAGTGTCGTAGGTGTTCTTTATACAGTCTAGATAAGAGTTCTTTCTTGGTTTTATGTGTTTTACTACTCAGAATAGGGGATGTTTATAATTGCTCTTTTATTCTGTTGAGATCATTTTGATGAACAGTTCTTAATTTGGAGTCCAGTCTGTTACTCTTTTATCATATGGATTGTATTTTTTGTATTGTTTTATAAATTTTTCTGTAACTCAGTGCTAAGAAGATATTTTCTTATATTCTAGAATTTTGTTTTGCCTTTCACATTTATAGTCGGCCTAGAACTGATATGTGTGTATGTGGTACAAGGTAGGAGTAATTGTACATTAAAAAAATGTGTTCTTTTAGGTATTTTTCTACAGTTTGCTTCTTTTAGTTAATAATAAGGCAGTGATATTTTTATAGTGGTGCAGGTGCATCTACCTTATTCTTTGCAACTGTTACATAGAATTCTATCAGCTTGATATACTATAGTATATTTGATCATTTCTCCATTAGTGCACATTGAAGTTTTTTTCATTTATTACTATAACAATAACGGATTTTCAAGCATACCTCTTTATGTATTTGGAGAAAATATCTATGGGTTGATATTAGAAGTGAAATTTCTAGGTCATAAAACATAAGTTTAAAATTTGTAACTAAGTCAAATTGTCACCCAAAGCAGCATTATCTCTTTGCTAGCAGATGAGGATAACAATTTTTCCACATTATTTCTGACATGATATAATTAAACTCAAAATGTATCTGGTGAACTGACAAGTGAAAATTGGTTTTTATTGTTGCTTTAATGGCATATCCTTGATTACTAGTGAGGTTAAGCATTTTTATATATCTTTATAGGCCATTTGTATTTTCTCTTCTGTGAGTTGTTATTGTTTTTTCTATTGTCTGAATTCTTTTATTCTTATTGATTTATAGCAGTTATTTATATAATCTGGACATTAGTCCTGTACTGATTATATATGTTGCAAATGTTTTCTTAGAGTTAACTTTAAAGATCTTTTTTGGAAATTGTACTTCGTTAATTTTAACATAGACAAATTTATCTTTTCTTCTAGGTCTTTTGCATTTGTGATTTGGATAATATTTAAATGTTTGTTATGTTTTTTTTAATTTGATTGGTCCAAATTTGGCATGTAAATATTAGAATGGGCTTATTAATTGGATTACCCAGAGCCACTCTTCCAGAAATTGAATACATATGATCCTTGGGCTCAATTTAGCCTGTGACCTATTTTGCTTGGATAACAGAATTTGAATCACTGTTAAAAATTAGGAGAATTCACATGAAATTCTTAATTTCCGACTTCTCTTAATAAATCAGAAGTTCTAACACCACCAAGCAGCTTGGCCTGTGGCCTGGTAACAGTGGGCTGGACTGGGTATTCTACAAGTTGCTCATTCAGTCTGAGTGCTTGTTTCAGCTTGTTTCCATCCTTAGTACTCCCTACACTGAAGCCAGATGGTTACCTTCATTTATCACTGCACTCACACTGGTTTGTTTTTGTTCTTCTTATTCATTCATTTTAATAATAGGGAAATAATTCTCTATTTCTTTATCTCTAACAAAAGAGAGACAATAAGAACTCTGCTGTGAACATGGTGTTGGTAGACTTAGCTTTTTTCCCACATATCTTTCATTCCTCTTACATTCCTGTCATCCTCAGTGATACCAGTATCTACCTAGTCATCCAAGTCTGAGAATTACTGGAGTGACCCTCAACATCTTCCTTGTGTCCCATACTAATCAGAAACAAAGCTGTCTCCATTTTATTGCTTAATGATTTCTCAAATTCTTTCCATTTTCTCTGTTCCATTGTCTTTGTTCATGTTTCATTCTGCTAAACTATTACCTGAAATTCTCTAGTGGTTTCCTTGCTTCTACATATTCTCCACATTATCATCAGTCTTTAAAATTCAAACGTGATTGTGTCTCACCTTTGCTTAAAATCCTTGAGTCTAGGAAAAGTCCAAATTCCTTAGCAGTGGTCTAGATTTGACCTTTTCCTGCCTCCTTAGCCTGTGCATGCTTACTCCTTCTCCTTGTGCATGCTTACTTCATTGTTTGGTTTGCGATCCTTGTGACATGTCAGAGTATCTCTGATTTGGGGACATACTTGTGCCTTCTATTTGGAATGTCCTTTCCTGCCCTGTCTAGCTGGCAAATTCTTACCTGTGTCTACTCATGTGTCACAGGTCAACAGTTTCCTAATTTCCTTGTCTTCTCCTCAAAACCCAAGAGTTAGCCTCCTTTAGGTTCTTTCTATACCATATACTGAAATGGTTTATTTCTGTGTTTTCACATACAGATAGAGCTCTAAAGAGATTAGTTACCAGCTTTTTAGTTTAGTTTAGTTTTTAATTCCCATACAATTTCACTGTGGATGTGTGTGCACACACATGTGTATATTTAAAATATACAAGTGTGTGCATATGAATTTGAATGATCAGGCTAGATGTGTGCATTATAAAATTTATCTAAAAATGTAAGACATATTACAGATGTAAGATAATTGATCAAATTTTGAATCTTAGTGAATTGGAACGTCAAAAGAGATGTATTAAAAGCTAGTGCAGTAAACCAGAAAAGAAGAGAGATGTTGGGACTTTAAAGAATGGGACAAATTCAGGAAATGTTTTAGAGATAAAATTAATAAGAATTGGTGATTGGGTTTGGAAATAAAGAAAGCAAATATGACAGGATTTTTAACTTATAGGAGTAGTAGGCTGATAGTGTTGTTAATAAGAGGAAACATTTGGAGGGACCATTTTAGTTCTAGCTTAATTTTTCTTTGTTTTTAATAACAGCTTAATATTGAGATATAATTCATACACCATACTATTTATCCATTTAAAGTATATGATTCAGTGCCTTTTAGTATTTTAACAGAATTATGGTTCCACAATCAGTTTTAGAACATTTTGTCACCCTCAAAAGTAACCCTATACTCATAAGCTCCCCCATTGTTTCTTAATCCTCCCTGCCACCCATTATCAGTCACTTTCCATTTTCCCCCAAACACTCCCACCCTACCAGCCCTAGGCAACCACCAGTCTATATCCTGTCTCTATAAACTTGCCTGTTCTGGATATTTCATTTAAATGGGATCTTACAACATGAGACATTTTGTGTTTGGCGGCTTTCATTTTGCAAAATGTTTTCAAGATTCATTCATGTTTTAGCATGTATTGGTACCTTATTATTTTTTATGGCTGAATAATATTCCATTGTACATATATACCACATTTTATTTAACCATTCATCAGCTGATGGACATTTGGGTTGTTACTTTTTGGCTATTATGAGTAATGCTGCCTTAAACATGTGTACAGATTTTCTTTTTCTTTTTTTTGGTACTGGAGCTTGAACCCAGGTGCATTCTACCTCCAAGGGTGAAAATCTCACTACTTGCTGAGGCTGTCCTTGAACCTGTGATCCTCTTGTCTCAGCCTTCCAAGTACTGGGATTACAGGTGTGTGCCACCACCCCTAGCATGTGCAGATTTTTATGTGGACATATGGCTTCATTTCTCTTGAGTATATACCTGGGAGTAGAATTGCTGGGTCATATGGTGACTCTAGGTTTAACTGTTTAAGAGCCTGCCAGACTGTTTTCCAAAATGGCTGTACCATTTTATATTCTAATTAGCAGTAAATAAGGGCTTCAGTTTCTCTACATACTCACCAACACTTATTCTCTGCCTTTTGATTGTGGCAATCTTAGTAGGGATGAAGTAGCATCAAATTGTGGTTATATTTCTGTAATGACAGCGATGTTGAACATTTTTTCATGTGCTTTTTGACTGTTTGAATATACCTTGGAGAAATGTCTAATTGGATACTTTGCCAATTTTTCAGTTGGGTTGTCTTTTTAATCATTGAGTTGTAGGAGTTCTTTATCAGATATATATACTTTGTAAATATTTTTCTCCCATTCTGGATTTGTCTTTTCACTTTCTCATTAGCCTCCTTTGAAACATAAATTTTTAATTTTTGCAAAGTCCAATTTTGCCATTTTTCCTTTGGTTGCCTATGATTTGGGTATCATATCTAGGAAACAATTTCTCAATCTAAGATTTTTGTTTTTTTATTTGTGGGAATAGGGAAAGATAACTTTTGATATACATTTAGTTTGAAATGTTGGCAGAAACTGAGGTGTAGAGGTAGGCAACCAGCATTTGGATCTTTGGTGATAGAGATTTAGAGAGAAAATGGCACTAAAGTTAGAGATGTGGTTGTCTCTTACATAAAGGTGATAGTTGAAACTGTTAAAGAAGTGGATGAGATTACATATGAGGCCAAAACTTGTAGGGGGATTAGGGGAGGCTGGTGACAGAAATCTGGGAAAGGACATACTTGGTAGTGGAAGAGCAAATGGTCATTGAAAGATGCCAAGCGGTCAGTGAGGTAGGGGGACCTCATGGAATAGTGCTACAAAAATGATTGCAGCTGATAATTTAAAGATTTACTCCTGGGTATAAAACACTTTATAATAAGGAAAATAAAACTGAGATAAAGCTGCTAGGTTTGTTCAGGAGGGTGTTATTAATGACACAGAAGCAGTTTCAAGGTGGATGCTGGAGCTGGGTGTGTAGATCAGCGGTAGAGCTTTCAAACTCTCCTCTCCCACACACATAAAACCACAAGACAAAAACCAGATTATAATAAAGAGTGTTTTGAAATATCAAAAGAGTGGATGTGTAGCTGAAAAACAGGTAAATAGGTATTCAAGTTAAAAGAGGAATTATCCTACTTTCAAGATTCGTATCCATTAGTGGTGAAGATTTGGGCAGTTATTATGTGACCTCTTCTTATTATCCAACTTAAAATGTCATTTTAGGTTTCATACATTTTCCCTGGTAATTGCTCCCTGATAATGACCACCTTGTAAAATGAATATGAAAATGGTCTTTTCTGGGGGCAGGAAAAATTCATGGTCAAAAAAGCTTTGATGCATTAAGGGAAGGGCAGCAGCAAGTACCATATGGAGAAAAGCAGTGAGGTAGTTTTTATTACTTTAGCATTCAGAATTTATCATAGCTACTATGCCCATCAAAGAACCACAGAGTGCAGACGCTTTATGCATAATTGGAACAAAATCAGTAGTTAGTGAAGACAGGCAGGAAGGGAGGCAAGGCTAGTTGATCCCAACCTAGATGCAGATTGTTTGATGAAGAAATCCTGGTGCTCACAGGATGCCATTAATGTGCAAATAAAAAGAGGAAATTTTACAGCAAGAAAATTATTTCTTCATCAGCATACATACAGATATAATGAACAAACATAGGAAATTAGGCAAACTAAAAATGAGGGTGTTTTCCCCTCAGTTTTGAAAGATGAAACCATAAATAAAGGGTGGCCACTAGTGGTGATTTTTGGCCATTTATTAAGCATACATTGACTCACTTTCTGAGAAATTGTTGGAAGCTTTTAAAAGTTGAGGTAATTTCTTAGCATGTGTCATGAAGAAGTCGGGCTAAAATTAAAGCTCTGGATTTTTGACTTATGAAAATTTATGGAAGAACCTGCCATATGTTTAAAGATAGATGAAACTCATCAGACTGGGAGCATAGAATGCGATGGGGGGGAAACAGTTTATCCTCAGTTAATAGAGTCTTTAAAATATAACGGCTAGAATAACAGAATGGCACATGTGAAGACACCAAATACTTTACATGATAATCCTCTTTTCTCGGTATTAATTTCACAAGTATTAATTGGGTATACAGTAAATCCTCTGGTTTTATATATGTGTGTGTATGTGTACATATAAATATGTATATACATATGCATAGTTTTTATTTACATAAGATATACATTTATATCTAAGATTGATTACCAGAATATTTTTCAAGTTGTCCATTGTAAAGAGTATTCACTTGAACCCTGGAAGTGCATTTTCAAAGTATAAATTATGTCAGCCAAATCTATTTTTTATATTGAGTATATTGTTAAATATACTCTCAGTGTTAATAGAACACATAATCACTTTTTTAAAGAAACGTGATATAGAAAATAAACCTATTGCTGTTGAGGTCAGAATGCTTCTTTGGGTATTATGTCAAAACATTCAAATACTGATCAACATGATGCTCTGTTAAAGGCCTGTGCACTTCTTGAATCCCTTTTCTTTACTCTTCATAAGGCAACTGACATACATCCACAAGAAGTGCCACAGTGAACCTGATGGACCAGGCATAGCAGCACTAACCAGCGAGGAGCGAACCCGATGGGCCAAGGTGGTAATTTACGTTATTCTTTTTTGTTTTTTGAGACGAGGTCTGGCTGTGCTGTCCAGACTGTGGCCTTAAACTCCTGGGCTCCAATGATGCTCCCGCCTTAGGCTCCCAAGTGCCTGAGACAACAGGAGCATGCCAACATGCAGGAGGACTAATTTACCAAAACTTTTCTCTAAACAAACTCTCTTGAGATTTTCTGGGTATGTTGTATTCAAATTGTAACAATCATTATTTCTTTGCCCTTTAGGCACGAGAATATCTGATTGGTCTTGATCCAGAGAACTTGACTTTGTTAGAAAAAATTCAGAGCAGTATATTGGTATATTCCATAGAGGATGGCAGTCCACATGTCACATCAGAAAATTATACTCAGGTAACTGTCTTGTTCTGTTATCTTCTCACAGATTTTCTTGGAGGAATCTTGTGTATATTGAACATGAAAAGATTTTTTTATTTTTATTTTATTTTTATTTTTATTTTTAATTTTACAGTGCTGGGAATAGATCCCAGGGCTTTGTGCAGCCAGGCAAGAGCTGTGGTGCTCAGCTATATCCCCAGCCCTAGAAAATTGTTTTTTTCTTTTTTTACATTCAGGCTCTTACAATTTTTCTTAGCAATGAAATATACATGTACCAAACTGAAGGTAATGCATAAATAAATAGTGCTTTGTAAATCCTTGCCACAGTGTTTAGGTCTCTTTAGATATATTTTGTCCCTTGTTTAAAGAAGCATGACTATTGTTTGCATATTAAATGTCAATGTTTCCAAACTTTTTCATTGACTGCATACCCAGAATATTTGCATAAGACATTGGGAATATGACCTTCTCTTCTTAAAGGTGACATAAAAACCTGCTTATAACCCACATCAGTATGCCTTGACTGGTTGGCAGGGTCCATCCTAAAAATTATATCACCCTTGTAAGTAATAGATCTTTGGTTTTATTGAACACACTGACCTCGGTGAGTTTAAGGGTAAATAAGAGTAATGTTTTTACTCTGGGGTAATGTTTTTATTTCCTGGGAAATAAAAGGTAGTAATTGTATTATTAGAAATCTTATATTCTTTTGAAAACACTTAAAATTATTTCATAATGCATTCATTCATATTAAATGAAAAAATCCAGGATTTAAATTTTATAGCTGGTAAAAAAAAACACAAACTTATCTTTAGCTATATTTGGGGTAGGTGTGGGGAAGGGTTACTAACTACTTCAGGAAGAACATGTTTTAATGCAGTATTAGATTGCAGCCCACTATGTGGGTTGTGCATGCAGACATATGTAATAGTAGTTTCACAAGACAGTAATTACTTTTACTGCCTGAGATATACTGTATTTCTATTCTCTTCTTTTCTTTTTGTAAAGCATGTTGATTGTGGTGCACTAAATTGATTTCATGATTCATTAATAGGACAAAATCTATAGTTGGAAAAACAGGTTTAGTGGGATATGAATTCTTAACATATTTTCCTTTTAACTCTTTAGTAACTGAATATTAAGTAAGGTCTCATATACTATTGAAGTTACAAAAAGCTTCTGTTTTCAATTGTATGACCTGTAAACATCTATGAATAATGTATCAGCATTCTCTTTTCTGATAGAATTTTCTTGAGATTTTGAGTAATAGCTGAAGTCAGGGTCAGTATTATTATATTTGAGGATAACTTGTGATTTTATTAAGTTTGGTTGGCCTAAAGAAGAAAAGTAAGATGATATATGTGTGTTTAAGATATAAATTATTTACAAACCAATGTTTAAACCCTTTTAACTTGGAAAATTTAAATTTATCTTAGGTAATTGAAGTGCTCCTAATTGGAGATCCAAAAGTACGCTGGGGTGACAAATCCTATAACTTAGTTTCCTTTTCTAATGGAGTATTTGGCTGTAATTGTGATGTAAGTAAACTATCAGAGTCTTTTTTATTTCTTTTTTTTCTTTTAATCTTTTAGGTTAATTTATTGGCAATAAAACACATATACTTGTGCTGTGCTGTGGTGTAGTGTACGTAGACACCTTTTAGTTTTATTGCATTATAATAAAAAGCTTATTTATGAATTCTCAGTGAAAGTAGAGTATAGGTCAAGTTATTTTCTCTAGTATGACCAACAGTTTGGTGTATATCTGCAAAAAAGGAATTTGCATGTAATTTTTATGTAGTGTAATTTCTTAAGCCCCTGTTATATGCTTGCCAAGAATTAACAACCTATTTTAAAAGACATTATATGGCATTATGTATGTTTTCTAGATTTCAAGATTTACCTAGTACTTAGGTAACGTTTCCTAAAATGATACATGATCTTTGGGATACAGTTTATATCTATGAATACTAAAATATCTGGTAATTACTACAATTTTGACCTTTAAAAAATTAAAAAAATCCTCTTGGTTCTCTTTGGTCTCTTGCCATGTCTTTCAAATTTCAGATAAGCATTTAGGAGGTCTATAAACCAAGAAGAAAAAAAAAGAAAAGAAAGGATTAAGTAGTTTTATTAACCAGTATTTATTTAGTTTTAGGTTATAGAAATTAAATTGGCATTAGCTTAAGAAGATAATTGTTAACAGGAATTTGCATGTAATTTTTATGTAGTGTAATTTCTTAAGCCCCTGTTATATGCTTGCCAAGAATTAACAACCTATTTTAAAAGACATTATATGGCATTATGTATGTTTTCTAGATTTCAAGATTTACCTAGTACTTAGGTAACTTTTCCTAAAATGATACATGATCTTTGGGATACAGTTTATATCTATGAATACTAAAATATCTGGTAATTACTACAATTTTGACCTTTAAAAAATTTAAAAAAAACTCTTGGTTCTCTTCGGTCTCTTGCCATGTCTTTCAAATTTCAGATAAGCATTTAGGAGGTCTATAAACCAAGAAGAAAAAAAAAGAAAAGAAAGGATTAAGTAGTTTTATTAACCAGTATTTATTTAGTTTTAGGTTATAGAAATTAAATTGGCATTAGCTTAAGAAGATAATTGTTAACAGAGGTATAGACCTACATATGGATAAGGCTAACTTCCAAAGTCCAGATGCTTTCATTAGAAACCTCTCTGTTCCCATTTTTTAAAAATTTTTAAAAAATTATTTTTTTAGTGCATTGCAATCATATATCTTGAAGGATTTCAGGTAGTTGACGTATACATGCACTTATCGGTCAATTAGCCCTCTCCCAATTCCCACCCCACCTGCCTCCCCCTCCCTCCTTCCTGTTTTCAGCATAGTAGTTGACTTTGATATCTTTGTGTGTGTCCATCCTGTGCACCAGTTTGTCTCCCTCTCCTTACCTCCCTTCTCTCCCAGTTAGTTTGCCTTCTTCGCTCATCTGAGGTTTTCTCTCTTTGTCTGGAGTCCCTCCTGTGTGGGGTCATGGCTCATCCTCCCATGACCTCAGTACTAGGGTGCTCTAGGGCGGGCCACGGGGCTCTCGCACTCCGCATCCCCAGCACCAGGGGTCTCTGGGGGTGGGGCCACAGGCTCACCTGCCCCGTGTTCCCAGCGCCAGGGATTCCATTTTCTTTTTTTAGCCCTCTTTTTGACTTCAATTTTAGGTAGAATATACAATGTAATTGTTGTATTCACAGTCTCGGTCCTAATAGCATTCTTAGCTTAATCACCCCAGTGGAAATAGCCAGCTCCTTTTTTTTTTCCCTAGTGGTTCCAGAAAAAGTCCCGGAATAATTCTCAGTGGTTATGATTTACCTGTGTAAATCAGGTCTATCCCTTGGAATCAGGTGCTCTCATTAGCCTGGCCTAGGTCACATATCTATGTTTGGAACCTAGTGGGCAGAACCAATCTCATTCAACTCATTACAGAGGGGTGTAGTAGTTGCTTGAAGAATGATAAAATAACTGTTATTCCAGAAGCAGGTGTATTAGTTGGAAAGCAAGTGCTAAAACTAGATTTCTGTTCTAATAGTAGCTCATTGGAGTGACAGTGAAAGGTTGTTTTGAGTCATATTGAAGATTTGTTTTCTTTACTCTTCCTTTGAATCCACTATTAATAAATATTTCTTGTTAATTGTCTGAGTTTTCTTCTTGTCAGCTCCTCATTTGCGTCTCCTTGACCCTCCGCAGTCTGATTTATGTCCTTACCATTCCCAGTAAAGTGTCCTTTAGAAAGTGGTTGCCTTCTGGCTTCTTCCCTCATTTCTCTTGGGGTGTTCTGCTACAAAGAGAACAACATCCTTTAGTCTTTTTGGCTCTAGTAAAATAGTTAGAAATTGATATTGTTGTCTTAAATAAAATAATATATGTGATATCTGAAAATTCTTTGTAAACCTATAAAGCGCTGAGCAGTTGTAAGATGTGGAAAGAAAATGGGTGTGTCAGTAACCTTCCAGTCTTGTTATATGTGTCTGTTGCTGACAGATAAACTGCTCATGCATCTTCTACTGACCTCCCACAAGAGCCTATCCTGATGTGGCTGCTACCTAGTCAACAATAGTCAACTGTGTTTATAGGCTCTGTTGGGACATACTATAAGGCTGCAGAGCTGTAGTGTTAGGGTGACATTTACGATACTTAATTACTTCTTCTGAAACTAGGACCATATCTCAAGCCCTCCCTTCTTTCCCCCCAAGGCTAGTAGTGTCATATTTAGTTCTTTTTTTTTTATACTTTATTTTGAAACTGGGTCTCACAAAGTTGCAGAGGGCCTCACTAAGGAGAGAGAGAGAGAGAGCAGGGAGAGAGAGAGAGAGAGACAGGGAGAGAAAGCGCGTGCAAGTGCACGTGCTGAGGCTGGCCACGAACCCGGATCCTCCGGTCTCTGTCTCCCAAAGTACTGGGATTACAAGTGTGCGCCACCACGCCCAGCATTCATATTTAGTTCTTAACTGATTACTCTTTATTGTAATGTGAAAGTAGTAACAGAGATGGAACCATCTGTAATTGCCATCAAAGAAACACAGAGAAAATAAGGGCAAAAGAGTTTGCCTCCAAAATAAATGACAGGAAAATTCACTAGCTACAATTCCTTTCCCTAAAAGTAGCCCTCAAACCTATAAAATCCTTGTAACTCAGCCCATCTTTTCCACATTTCTTAAACATTGAGGATTATTTCTGCCACATTTGGGCATTCTTGTAGAATGGCTATGTTTTCTAATACTTACTGAGTGGCCTTCTTTACCTAAAGAAATTCATACTCATCCTAAATGCTCTGAGATAGTCTGCTATTCCTATCTACTTTCTACATTGTTACTTTTTTCTTCTTTTTTTGGTACTGGAGATTCTGCTTCTGAGCTAAACCCCCAGCCCTGTTTTATTTTTTATTTTGAAACAGGGTCTCTCTAAGTTGCTGAGGCTGGCCTCGAACCTGTGATCCTCCTGTCTCAGCTCTCAAGTATTGGGATTACAGGGGTGTGCCACCACACCTGGCTCTCTGCATTGTTCTTACAATTCTGGAACATCTTAGCTTTGCATACATGCACCTGTTTTGACCTCCAGTAAAAATAGCAATTAATTTCTCTTGATTATATCATATTTACTTTACA
>PVJS01037247.1:6862-20123 GCA_004027185.1 Glis glis
GCGTGGTGGCGCACACTTGTAATCCCAGTACTTGGGAGGCTGAGACTGGAGGATCTGGGTTCGTGACCAGCCTCAGCTACTTAGTGAGGCCTCTGCAACCTAGTGAGACCCTGTTTCAAAATAAAGAATAAAAAAAAAATAGGGTTGGGGGTGTAGCTCAGAGGTACAATGCCCCTGGGTTCAATCCCCGGTACCACCAAAAAAAATATATGTATATATATATATATATATATATATATATATATATATATGTCCAAGTCTTTAATTAGTATGCCCTTTGTCAGTTTCAGTAAATATTTGGAAAGTATCTCAAACCAATTTTGTAATATATTTAATTAAAGATGGAGGTCTTGACTTGAATGTAAGTCATTATTTTACTTGAAGCCAGTTTCTTCAAAGGTTTAGCAATTACCTGAAGTATCCTGTTTTCCAAACCTGACCTACAGAGAGACAGATAGACAGACAGACAGACAGACACACACACACACACACACACACACTCACACTCACACTCACACCTTTTCCTTAGCTCATGTCTCATTGGTTAGTTAAAAATAAAATTAGAGCCAGGTGTAGTGGCACACACCTGTAATCCCAGGACTTGGGAGGCTGAGGCAGGAAGATAGCACTGGGGGTATAGCTCGAACTTAGAATGTCTTTGGGTTCAACCTCCAGTACTAAAATAAAATAAGTCATTTATTAAGCCACTTGGCATCCTTGAAATCCAAATGTTAACCAACCTTAGGATATTTGTTATTAATGTTCCAGTAAGCAGTATTTATAGAAAAGATGAATGTTACTCTTAAATAGTAAAACATCCTTTATGCTTAGCCTTCATCTGTTTTAATTGTGCTATATTACTAATTAATCTTTACAGTGTTTTTCCTAAGACAAGCAAATACAAATATATATGGTCCCATTTTTATTCTAATGAATTTTAATTTATTATACAAAACTAAGTTTTCATTTAATATTTTTAGTAGAAAGTACTTTCTTATGTGTGCCGTATGTAAAGATGAAAGCATGTAGCCTAAAATAAGTTGTGCTGTATGAGCTGGTATGGATTCCGCTACAGCAAAGAAGGTGCCCTTAAAGTATATGCTTTCAACTCTACACTTTAGAAATTTAACTCCTGCTCGATATTGAAGCATATGCGTGGCTCTGAAGACATACTAAAACTCTTCAGAGTTCAATTACATTCATACAAAGATCTTCTAACTACTATCACTGAATAGGGAATATTTATTTAATTATCTCTTACTATCTTTCTTAATCGGTTTCCTCAACTTAACTTTTCAACTTTCCCCCAAATACTTGGTTGTTTTATTTGCTTTTTAAAATATTCAGTGCCAAACAGAAATACACAGTTAATCAAGTAAGCAGGCATACATCTCCCTTCTCATTGCATGTCAGATTTTAGATCCTCTGACAACACGTTGGCATTAAATACCGACTGACTTCATTTTTTGCTCCGTTGCCTTTCTTGTTGCTACTTTGCATTTTCCTTCCCTGAAGCATCTGTTAGTTGGTAAGTTTTTCAGTTCCTTCTTCATCTTTTCTTTCCCTTGTAGCAGTGAGCACTCCAGTCGATTGCATCATGAGGTTAGGCCCTGTGAGTTGCTTCGTTCTTTTCCAAGTGTCTGAATCAGCAGGCCAGAGCCCACTGCTTGCCAGAAAGTCACCATTGCTTCTAGGCTGACGCTTGCCTGCTTGCTTTGATCGTCTGAGAGATGAGACTTTGTTTGCCAGAACTACAGTTGATAGAAATAGGAGGGTACAGATCAGGAAAAGCACTGCGATTATAATTAAGCAAATCAACACCGCCATGTTGTTGTTGTTTTCCTCACAGACATCCTTTTTAAAAATTTCACCATGACCTTTGCTTGTGTTTTCAAAGCTTTCTGCTGTTGGAGAACTGTGCCTGACAACAGAAGGCGAATAAAGCTCCTGTTCCGATTTAGGAGTTAAAGATACGATGTGAGGTGATGTGCCTATTTTGGGCATATTTGTAGGATTAACTTTGTAATCCACTTCAGGAGTTACAGGATTTGTATGGATGTTTTCATTCTGGTATCTGCCAGTGTTGTTTTGAATAACTGAATCCGAGTTAACAGATTTGTTGTCCCACGAATATATAGAGTTTGCTTCTGTTCCAGGAGACAAAATAAAAACTGTTGACATCAGAAAGGCAAGATGCAGGTAACGTCCCATGTGTTCCATGTCCATGAGTACACTGGTGATCTGTCGGAACAGCAACACCACTTGTTAGTTTGTGAAAGAATAATGGCTCCTAGTTCTGGTGGTTACGGTTAAAAGACAAACAGTTGAGATGTTCTAAGTAAACTACAAGCTCGTGCCTAACATTGCTATTGGATTCCTTCCCGACTGAATTTTTTCTGTTGTTCTTAGGTTATGTATAAAGGAGCATTTTGATTTCTATTACACTTTTAGATGCTATAAATTAGCATTACAAATATATATACATATATCATTTTAAACTGAATACCATGGCTTTACATATTTTTCTCTCTTTTAAGCATGCTAGACTTCAGCTTTGGTTGAGATACTTCTGCTTTTACTTTTTTTGATTCCTTATTTAATAGTAAAAAAGAGTTTAAGGATCATTCTTGCTGAAACTCCCTACCCACCAAGTAACATGTCACTGGTCTTTGTAGTAAAGAGAATGTGGCCTCGGAAGTTTTGCTTCATGTATGAAAAGAAATGCAAGTGGCTTTTTTTTTAGGGGGGAGGCAGGAAAATTTGGTAGAAACCAAAAGAAAATGGACTTCAAATAGGAGTTCAGAGTGTTCCTTTTTTCTTCGTTGGTATTTATCTTGATACTTAGAATAAAGTGGTACTTTGAACTATAGTCCCAGTATTTGTGACAGCAATTTTGTGATGGCAGTTCTCTATTTTCACCTGTATTTCTGCTAACTTACTGTGACTTTCTAAAAGCAAGGGCATGCTTGTTTTCTCAACCTAAAAATCTGGCATAACAAAGAAACAGAAACATTTCTTCCGAATAATCTCAGAAGTTCAATAAAAGTTGCCTTTTATTGGTTTTTACACATATCATTGTGTAACTAGCAATTTTTCTGATTTTGATATAATTCTAAAAAAGAAAGTATACAGTAAAATGGTAAGAAATAGATCATCAGTATCTTGGAGATTGACGTGGCGTATCTTAAGCATCCCAACGTATAATTGAACATTGAGATTCAGTGGCTGGATATCTGGCTCTGTGGTTGGGCATAACAAATTTGATATGTTGAGTTACACAAACAAAGGTAGCATACAATAAACAATGTTCATTGGAAACTAACCTTTGAAGTATATTTCATATTACTAGTAAAAAGGAAAAAACATTTATTAATTGTTCTGGGATCAAGATTGCTTTTTTTTTTGGTACTGGGGATTGAACCCAGGGACATTCTACCTCTGAGCTACACCCCCTGGCCCTTTTTACTTTCTTTTTTTAAAATTGGGTTTCACTAGGTTACTGAGAGTCTTGCTAAGTTGCTGAGGTTGTCCTCAAACCCAAACCCACAATCCTCCTGTTTCAGCCTCCCAAATACTGAGATTACAGACATGTGCCACCACACCTGACCAAGATTACTTTTTGAATTATGACTTTTAATAGACAGTTGAAGATGCTGTGCACTGACTCTGTGTGTGTGTGTGTGTGTGTGTGTGTGTGTGTGTGTGTATGTTAGTTACTGGAGATTGAACCCAGGGGCATTCTATTTCTGAGGTACACCTTCATCTGTTTGTGTGTGTGTGTGTGTGTGTGTGTGTGTTACTGGGGATTGAACCCAGGGGCATTCTACCTCTGAGCTCCACCCCAACCCAATTTTTTATTCTTAATTTAAAACAGGGTCTCACTAAGTTGTGGAGGGCCTCACAAGTAGCTGAGGCTGGCCGCGAACCTGTGATCCTCCTGTCTCAGCCTCCCAAGTACTGGGATTACAGGCATGTGCCACCACACCCAGCACTGACTTTTCTAATAGTGTTGAGCTTCAATTTTTAAGTTGAATGATGTAAATCTTTGGATACTTTACAATTCTTTCACAAAAGAGATACTTTAAATTGAGTTAGCAAGTAATTTCCATCCTTTTATACTAGATTAGCCTTCTGCCTTAGATGCTAAGATGATTTAAAGGGGATTTTTCTTGTCACATTAGTTCGTGAGCAATGTAGTATACATCATAGTATTCATACGCATTTAAGCAGTGCGTACCATGGGACGGATAATAGGCCCGCTGTTGATTGTCTTCAGCCAGATGTACTGCCATGCCCAAATAAACAAACTGATGACAAAGTGACACTTTCTTCTACCCTTACAAATGCCTGAGAATCGAGGACTGTTTCTACATCTCTGATTTGTACTGGGGAGGCCAGGTTGTGTTATCAAAAGTTTTTTCTAATATCCAGTCATTTTCAATAAAACTTCATGTCTAAGCATTAATAATGAGAAATCATTTTTTAACTTTTTAAAATAACAAATAAGACTTTTCAAATCACTGTGGAACCCAGACTCAGATCCTCCCTAATCCTAAATAAAATTCAATGTTAACAATCTCTCCATTTCTAACTTTTTACATTATTTACATAATTTTACATAACAGACAAGAAAATAAAGCATACATTTTCAGTCACTTATGATTCTATTTTGTTAGTGAGATTCTTACGTACTCTTTGAAAGCACTTCCTCAAACACTAATCCGAACAAAGTTGTAAGTGAAAAGTCATAAGAAAAGCCGTATATATGACCTACCTTACAAAGTGCTTGGTCAAATCTGATTATAATGTGATTTTAATAGACCACTTCTTGTCTTCTTTTCTTATTTAAAGTAGAATAGAATTGAAGAATACGAAACAACGTACATCTGCAGTAAAAAAGGACATGTACAGCTAGCTTTCCACTTTTAAAACCAAACCACAGATGACACATTTCCTTTCCGCTGCAACTCAAGCACATGTCACAGGAGAAAAACCCTCCAATTTGTCTAGCTGGCTACTGGCATGACAGGAGGCTTTGTGGAATCAGTCCCCGCCCCGGAGCAGGGAGGGCTTTCTACTTCATGTCTTTGACCTTTTGCTCATTATAGACACTGGCTATAAGCGTCTGAGTGATTTGTATTATTCAATACAAGTTATAAGACAGCATCTTTAATGTAGCATCAAAATCTTCTCTAAATTTTTTATTTGTTAACATAGATTTGAAAACATGAGTTTAGAGTCCTTGGGAGATTTGTCAGATAATAGAAGCAATGATACAAATAGCTGACATTTCAAATTGAAACTGCAATAATGATTTGAGAAAATATCCAGTAAACTTAGATTATAGAACAGAAAATGCTTTTATGTAGCTTTTGTGTGGTGTAGGATACACACACACACACACACACACACACACACTCTCTCTCTCTCTCTCTCTCTCTCTCTCCTCTAATGTCCTATCATTACCTCAAATTTAACATGTCTAAAATGGACTTCATTACTCTCCAAAAGTGGCTGCCCCTCATGGTCTCCTTGTTTCTCTTCATGATAGCAACCTTCTTTGTCATCTCAGAGGCTTGGTATACAGCAGATCCTTTTAATTCATGTCCTTTCGTTCAGTCTTGCTTGGACTTTGGATCACGTTGGTCTTTCCTTCATATTCGTGAACTAATTTCCTCCTTCCTATTTGTATTATTACCATAGTGTTTTAGATCCTTATTAGGCCATACCTAGACTACCACAATGTCCTCTTTGCTGGTCCCAACTCTTACATAACTCTTTATTTGATCATATTGCTCCTTTGAATAAACCCCCAGATATTCTCAACAATGATATTTGTACTCACAAAGATCAGATGAAAAGGTTGTTTAAAAACAAGGAAAACCAACATATGCAAATCAAAACTACACTGAGATTTCACTTAACCCCAGTTAGAATGACAGCCACCAAGAATACAAACAGTGACAAATGCTGATAAGGATGTGTGAAAAAAGGAACTCTTACACATTGTTGGTAGGATTGTAAATTAGTACAAGCATTATAGAAATCAGTTTGGAGGTTTCTCAAAAAACTAGGAATGGAACCAATATGACCCAGCTGTACCACTCTGTGGTATCCTTCCTAAGGAACTAAAGTCAGAATACTATACTGATACAGGCAAACCCATGTTTATAGCAGCACAATTCACAGTAGCCAAATTATGGAACCAACTCAGGTGTCCATTAACAGATGAGTGGATAAAGAAATTGTGCTGTGTACACACAATGGGATTTTATTGAGCCATAAAGGAGAATAAAACTTGCAGGAAAATGGATGGAGCTGGAGAATGTTATGCCAAGTGAGATCAGTCCCAGAAAGTCTCTGATATGTGGAAGCTAGGAAGAAAATAGAAAACATAAAGGGTCTTTAAATAATGCAGAGATCTGTAGAGTAGTTGAAGGGGGTTAAGGGTGAGAGGGAAAGGAAGAGGGAGGACTGGGGAAGAAAACAGTTCAAATAATACTATGGCAGTATGTGAAGGTATTATTACCGATCTCACTCACGTGGAGAGGGAGGAGCGGGAGTGGGGTGGGATATAGAGGGGGGTACGCAAAGAGTTGTGTACGTGTGTGTTTAGCACATTGAATCTCACTATGATATATAATTGCAGTGCACCAATAAAAATTAAAAAGGGAAATTGCTAGGCCCCTTCCCATAAATATTTATATTTAGCAGGTCTGGGACTAGGAAATTGTATTTTTATCAAGCACCACAGTTGATTCTGATGCCAGTAGTCCACAGAACATTCTCTGAGAAATGTTCAGCCCCTGGGAGAAGACCTAAGCCCCTCAGTTGAGTATTTATGGTCCCTTAATAATTTGGCTTTTATTTCTTGAGCTGTATCCCTCAAAACTTCCCCACATGAATACTCCATTCCAGCTCAACTAGACATATTTGCAACACACTGAACTACCAGGGTTTTTTTCCCCGCTTTACCTGTCTTTTTTTTTTTTTTTTTTTTTTTTTGCGGTACCAGGGATTGAACTCGGGCATTCTACCTTCAAGCTACACCCCCAGCCCGATTTTTTTTTTTATTCTTTATTTTGAAACAGATCTCACTAAGTTGCAGAGGGCCTCATCAAGTAGCTGAGGCTGGCCGCGAACCTGTGATCCTCCAGTCTCAGCCTCCCAAGTACTGGGATTACAAGCGTGCACCACCACGCCCGCCCGGCTCCCGCTTTACCTCTCTCTGTGAGGCCTGTCTGATCACTCCTCTGTTGAGTTCTAGATTCCTCCTACCCGATTCGGCCTCTGACTCCTTTATGTAGCTTTTCCTTACTACCCAGTTTGTGTTGATCTCTCTCTGTCACTCAAGAGCAGTATTTTTCTCTGTAGTTCCTTTGATAAGTGATTATATACTACATTATATAGGTTGAGTATGCAGTGTCCCTTGTCCAAAAGGTTTAGGATCAGAAGTGTTTTGGATTTCAGGTGTTTTTTTTTTTAAATAATTGCATACACATAACGAGGTATTTGGGGGATGAGGGCCAAGTCCAAATACAAAATTCATTTATATTTTATATACCTTATATACATTCCCCGAAGGTAATTTTATGCAATATTTTTAGTGTGCATGTGGTTTGACTGTGACCTGACACATGAGATCAGGTGTAAATTTTCTACTTGTAACGTCAGGTTGCTGCTCAAAAAGTTTCAGATTTTGGAGCATTTTGGATTTCAGTTTTTTGGAATCAGGATGCTCAATCTGGATGTTTTATTTTGAAATAGTTCTCTTTTGTTTTAAAATCAATTACCTTGTCATCTTTCTTTCCTCTCAATAAGATTAAAAACTCTGAGAAGATACTTGTCTTAGCTAACTTAGTACTATTATCACCAAAGTCATCAAGTATGGAAAATAGTAGGCCTAAGTTAATGTAGGTTGTTTGGATTTTAAATTCTAGTAGCATATTTTTCAGGACTTTCTCACCATGCAACTCAACTGACTAGTATTCTTTTCATTTTAAGCAACCTAATATGGCATTTATTGGCTTACACAGTTAAATATTCCAGGGATAAATTTGACCCCTGAAGAGACTTTAGGACTCAAATGATATGGCCAAGGCCCCAACTTCTTTCTTTATTTCTTAACTCCTTCTCTTTAGGGTTTTGGGGGGGGGGGATACTGGGGATTGAACCCAGGGACATTCTACCTCTGAGCTATACCCTCAGCCCTATTTTATTTTGAAACAGGGTCTCCCTAGGTTGCTGACAGTCTCATTAAATTGTTGAAGCTGTCCTCAAACTTGGGATCCTCCTGTCTCAGCCTCCCACGTACTGGGATTACAGGCCTGAGCCACCATGCCTGGCTTTCTCTTCAGTATTTAAGCAAGATGTGAGCTAGCATTTCCCAGACTATGTATTTTGTTGCTTATAAACATCAGGAAAGAGAAATCTCAAGTCTCAACAATTTAAGCTATTTCCTGAGTCAGGCCTCTGGCCTGGTTGTCCTGATTTGAGTCTTGTGTTTGTTGCTGATCCAGTCTATGGTCAAGCTGGGATAAATGAATTGGGTAAAACCTAATCCATTTCACTCCAGAGCTCCAGGTGGGTCACTCCTACCCAAACTATTTGGGTAGGAGAAAACCTGAGAAATTTGGTGGGTCCAGAGGCACCAACCAGTGCCCACTGTAGCCTTCCTTTCTTGATTGGTGGGCAAACTTACTATTAATATTCCAAAGTTTTGAATTGGAGATTTTTCTCTTTCTTTTTTTTTTTTTGCGGTACCAGGGATTGAACCCAGGGGCATTTTACCGCCGAGCTACACCCCGGCTCTATTTTTTTATATTTTGGTTACAAGCGTGCGCCACCACGCCCGGCTTTCTCTTCCCTTTTACTATAACCTTATTTCTCAATATCTGAAGAAAAACCGTGTGTTTCCCCCCCACACACATTTGGTGGTGCAATGGATTGAACCCAGGGGCCTTTGACCTCCCAGCCACACCCCCAGACCAATTTTTTTTTTCTTGCGGTACTGGGGATTGAACCCAGGGGCATTCTACCTCTGAGCTACACCGCCAGTCCTATTTTTTATTCTTTATTTTGAAACAGGGTCTCACTAAGTTGCTGAGGGCTTCACTAAGTAGCTGAGGCTGGCCGCGAACCCGGATACTCCTGTCTCAGCCTCCCAAGTACAGGGATTACAAGCGTGCGCCACCACGCCCGGCTCCCCAGACCAATATTATTTTTTATTTTGAAACAAGGTCTCACTAAGTTGCTGAGGCTGATCTTGAATCTGCAACCCTCCTGTCTCAGCCTGCGTCCCAAGTCCTAGGATCACAGGCATGTGCCATCGTGCCTGGCTTCCCTTCCTCCTCCTCCTCCTCCTCTTCTTTTTTTTTTTTGTGGCACTGGGGATTGAACCCAGGGGCATTCTACCTTCAAGCTACACCCCCAGCCCTATTTTTTTTAAAACAGGGTCTCATTGAGTTGCTGACGGCCTCATTAAGTCGCTGAGGCTGGCTTCGAACCTGGCGATCCTCCTGTCTCAGCCTCCCAAGTACTGGGATTATATGTCTGTGCCACCATGCCCAGCAGAACAACTGATTTAAAATAGAATTCAGACTTCAAAAAATGGTTTTCTATTATTGTCTTCTCTAGAAAACTAATCACAAAATAGAGAAAAAAATGATGTAAAGAAAAAAAGGCAGTGTGTGTATATTCAGACTCTGTTCATAATCTTTGTCCTTTTTTGTCTTCTTCCTTAGATTTAAAACTGGTCAAATCAATGGTGATTTGCTGATATACCACGTCTTACTGACTCTAAAGCCATATTATGCAAAGCCATATGAAATCGTAGTGGACCTTACCCATACTGGGCCTAGCAATCGCTTTAAAACGGACTTCCTCTCTAAATGGTTCGTGGTGTTTCCTGGCTTTGCCTATGACAATGTCTCTGCAGTCTATATCTATAACTGTAACTCCTGGGTCAGAGAATACACTAAGTATCATGAGCGGCTGCTGACTGGCCTCAAAGGCAGCAAGAGACTCATTTTCATAGACTGTCCCGGGAAGCTGGCTGAGCACATAGAACACGAACAACAGAAACTACCTGCTGCCACGTTGGCTTTGGAAGAGGACCTGAAGGTGTTCCACAATGCTCTGAAGCTAGCTCACAAGGACACCAAAGTTTCTATTAAGGTAAGTTTCATTCTGTGGTTTCGAAGGACTCGTTGCCTTTCTTAGCTAACCAGGCCTCCCTACGTGTCCTCATAGCTGTATAGCATACGTTAAGTCCAGCTATGGAAAGACCAAGAGGTCCATCTCTGTAGAGTTCCTGCAGAAGATTCGAGAGGTGTACACTTAACTCTGGGTTGGGACAGAGGCAGAAGAGTGCTGAGGAGAGGGTAGTTTGCTATCTGTCAGTCAGATGGTAGGGATGTGTGGAGACTGGAAATTACCTAGTGAGGTTTCTTCTGATTAGTACATAATTTTTGCAGAGTGAAGAGCATAAGCATTTAAGGATAAAATCAGCACTTGTGTATAGGATTCTTGACCTTTTTTTTTCTTTCTCGGTACCGGGGATTGAACCCAGGGGCGTTCTACCTCCGCGCTACACCCCCGGCCCTATTTTTTAAACTTTTGTTTTGAAATTGGGTCTCACAAAGTTGCAGAGGGCCTCACTAAGTAGAGAGAGACAGAGAGAGAGAGAGAGAGCTGAGGCTGGCCGCGAACCCGGATCCTGCGGTCTCCGCCTCCCAAAGTACTGGGATTACAAGCGTGCGCCACCACGCCCGGTGGATTCTTGACCTATTTTAAAAGCAAAATTTAGCCCGGTGTGGTGGTGCATGCTTGTAATCCCAGTACTTGGGAGGCTGAGACAAGAGGATCCGGGTTCATGGCCAGCCTCAGTTACTTAGTGAGGCCTCCGCAACTTAGTGAGACCCAGTTTCAAAATAAAGAATAAAAAAATAGGGCTGGCGGGGGGGGGGGGTGTAGCTCAGAGGTAGAATGCCCCTGGGCTCAATCCCCAGTACCACAAAAATAAAATAAAAGCAAAATTCAATTTTTTCTAATGTTTTCAGTTTGTTTTGTCACCACCTATCACAATAATTAATGAACCCATTTGATACATAATGGTAGAAAATGCCTCCTTACATGGCAAAGCCAGCGTGTAGATAGAGGGTTGGTTGGCTGGTTGGTTTGGGAGCCTCTTCAAATTTTATATAATGGAATTGAATTCTTCTCTACTCTGTCTCCGCACTGCCACTCTCCAGGTTGGTTCTACTGCTGTTCAAGTAACGTCAGCAGAGAGAACAAAAGTCCTAGGGCAATCAGTCTTTCTAAATGATATCTATTATGCCTCGGAAATCGAAGAGATCTGCCTCGTGGATGAGAACCAGTTCACCTTAACCATTGCAAACCAGGGCACACCGCTCACCTTCATGCACCAGGAGTGTGAAGCCATCGTCCAGTCTATCATTCATATCCGGACCCGCTGGGAGCTGTCGCAGCCTGACTCCATCCCCCAGCATACCAAGATCCGACCAAAAGATGTCCCTGGGACACTGCTCAATATCGCATTACTTAATTTAGGCAGCTCAGACCCTAGTTTAAGGTAGGTTTTTTCTTTTTTTTTAATTCATCTCATCTTTATTCAGGGTCTGTTGCTTTTACGATGAGACCACTTAATAAGCTTTTAAGGCAGCCTCTTTCTTAATACTGTAAAGTGAAAGGCATGCTGTGTTGGTTAACCAGTGTGACCTCATCAAGTTGTGGGGTATTCACATGAACTGTGGAATTCTGAACACGGTGATTCACTCTAAATCAGCATATGTTCTTTATCCAGGAAACTTTCATCCAAAACAGACAACATAGCTTTTTTTCTTTTTAAGAAAATGTCCTTTTTTTTAAAAAGTCCACTCCTAAATTAAGTTTCTTCTCCTCTGAGTCCTCTAAGACATTTTCCCATGTTTGAAAGTATATCACTATTGAGTTTCTTAATAGTCAAGTCAGGTTATCATTATTTGACAAAGGAAAACATAATTGCCTACTTTCAGCCTGTGTCATGTTAGTGGGATTCTTGGAAGAAATCGTAAGCCAAATATAAATGTTATCTGAGCAGAGTATAATGATTCTGTTTAGGCTTAGTAATTTGAACATGAGTTTAGAAAGGCATGGTCTATCTATGGAGTAAGTAGATTTGGTTTAAACCTAGATCTGCTACTTTCTAGCTGTGTATGACTTTGGGGAAGGGACTAACATTCTCTGAGCTCTAGTTACCTCATTTTTTAATTATTATTATTATTATTTTATTAGTGCATTGCAGTCATACAACTTGAAGGATTTCAGGGTGGTTGACGTAGTTACCTCATTTATAAAATAAAGGTAGCCAGGCGTGGTGGCGCATGCTTGTAATCCCAGTATTTGGGAGGCTGGAACCGAAGGATCCGGGTTTGCGGTAGCCTCAGCTACTTAGTGAAGCCCTCCACAACTTAGACCCTGTTTCAAAATAAAGAATAAAAAATAGGGCTGGGGTTATATCCCGGAGTTAGAATGCCCCTGGGTTCAATCCCTGGTACTGCCAAAAAATAAAAAATAAAATAAAGGTAACAGTGCTTTTCTTATGTACCTACAAAAGTTTAATAAACAGTATATGTGATAGTATAGTATAGCAACTAGCAAATAGTTTGCACTTAGTAAATAGTATTTTTCTCCTTCCCTTCTTTCCCTTCCCTGCCAAGGTCTCTTTATACCCCTTCTCCCTTTCCACCCTCTCCTCTTCACGTTAGGATAATTCTTTGTCTTAAGTAACTTAGGACTCTCCAGATTTTTACAGATAGAAGTTGAGCATTCCTAATATGAAATCCAAAATCGGAAACTTTTTGAGTGTCGTGTTTAATACTCATAACATTTCATGTTTTACATTTCATATTTTGGAGCATTTCAGGTTTCTGAACTTTGAGTTAGAGTTGCTCATCTGGTAAAGCCTATGCAAATATTCCAAAATTTGAAAAACTGAAACACTTCTGGTCCCAAGCATTTTGGACAAAGGATACTCAACCTGTATGAATCCTTAGCTTCAGAAACTCTTCCCTCGGTTATAGCATAGCCCAGGCTGTAATAGGCTTTCTACAATTCTAGATCTGCTTTTATTTAAGAAATCTACATAATTTCTTTGCCTGGATGGGTCTCATGGGGTCCAGGAACTCCCAGAAATTACACAAAATTTTATGTATGCTGAACTTGCATAATTTTAGAGGAATCTGTGACACTTACTCCCAGA
>PVJS01037248.1:6770-20127 GCA_004027185.1 Glis glis
TTTTTTTTTTTTTTTTTTTTTTTTGCGGTACCGTGGATTGAACCCAGGGGGGTTCTACCTCCGCGCCACACCCCCAGCCCTATTTTTTATACTTTATTTTGAAACCGGGTCTCACGAAGTTGCAGAGGGCCTCACTAAGGAGAGAGAGAGAGAGAGAGCTGAGGCTGGCCGCGAACCCGGATCCTCCAGTCTCCGCCTCCCAAAGTACTGGGATTACAAGCCTGCGCCACCACGCCCGGCTGCATCAGTCTCATTCTAAAGCGTGGGCTTGCCGCGTCAGTCCACTCTGCTGCCTGGCACCAGACGGAACCGCGGGCACTGCGAGCCCGGCGCCGCCCCGGCGGGCACTGCGCTGCGCCCCTCGGCCGCCAGAGGCCGCCAGCGCGCCCTCGGTCCGGGCGGCGGCCGCCCCGCCCCGCCCCGCCCCGCCCCCCGAGCAAGGCTGCCCCGGCGACTGCCTGACCGCCGCCGCCACCGCCGGCCCGCGACCCGTGGGAGCCCGCGGAGATCGCCGGCCCGGCCGGGCGCACCGAGAGGCCTGGCCGCGGCGGCGCGGAGCGGCGGCGGGCGGCCCGGCCGGGGTCCTCGCGGGTCCTCGGCGGGCCCGGGGGAGGGCCCTCTTTGTGGCTGCAGTTGGCAAGATGGCGCCGGTGGGGGTGGAGAAAAAGCTGCTGCTGGGCCCAAACGGGCCGGCGGTGTGTGCCGCCGGCGACCTGGCCAGTGAAGAGGAAGAGGGCCAGAGCCTATGGTGAGGTCGTGGGCCGGGCCAGGGAGAACGCCGACGGGCGGGGAGCAGGCCGGGCTGGGCAGACACTGGCGGGCCAGTGCAGGGCGGCACTGGGGCTGACCGCTCTTGCCATTGTCGCCACAGGTCTTCCATCCTGAGCGAAGTGTCCACCCGCGCCAGATCCAAGCTCCCGTCCGGCAAGAACATCCTGGTCTTTGGTGAGCGGCGGGGCGCTGCCCAGGGGCGCTGGGGTGGGCGAGGCGGCGCCCCTCGCACAGGTCCCAGCCTTCCCCTTCTCCCTTGCTGTGTGACTGCCGCCCGGGAGGGCACGCTGAGTCCTGGCAGGGCAGCCGGAGAGTCGCCAAGCCCTCCACGCCAGACAGTAGGATGCTGCCCCTGATGGAGAGCGCAGTAGTGCTGCGTGCGGTTATCGGCACATTGCTTGTTTCATGGCGGCGACATCAGCCTTGACTTAGTGCGCTCATAGCCTTCTGTTTACCAAGTTGCAGGCGTGGAGAAGGGAGAGAGATGAGAAGGCTTGTTGGAGAAGATGAGAAAACGAGGTGACCTGGCCGGGCGTGGTGGCGCACGCTTGTAATCCCAGTACTTGGGAGGCGGAGACCGGAGGATCCGGGTTCGTGACCAGCCTCAGCTACTTAGTGAGGCCCTCTGCAACTTCGTGAGACCCGGTTTCAAAATAAAAGTATAAAAAATAGGGCCGGGGGTGTAGCTCGGAGGTAAAACGCCCGAGTTCAATCCCCGGTACCAAAAAAAAAAAAAAAAAGAGCGAGGTGACCAGGGCTCAGACCTGTGGGGGATATCATGAGAGCCTTCCTCGGTCATCATGAGCTGTACACAGCGGTTTTAGGGACTCTGCAAAGGACAGGAGTCCTGGGAGTCAGTAGCCTGGATTTGCCTGCATTGCTTCTGTCTTCACTGCTGGGCTACCTGAGACAGGTCCTTTAACCACTCTGGCTTCAGTTTTCTCATATAAGTGAGAAGGGTTGGGGTGCATTGGTATAACAAACCCTTTAGTGGAGTCCGTCCTGTGGGCCCGGCATTTGGACAGAACAGACAGCCCTTAGACAGTACACAGGAACCTCAGTCTAGCGGAGACAGATGTGTTGGTGATGGCATTACACCATGCCTGGCATGGGCGGATTGTGTGGGAGCATCACACAGCTTGGTGCTATTGAACGGGAAATTTGGGGGTAGGATGTTTTGAAGTATTAGTCTTAATATGCAGTAACACAAGTGATGAGGGTGTGGAGTTTGGAAACTGTTAGAAGTTTCTTGTGGTAAATGCCTGCTAAGGTAATTTGGGGGCAGATTGTGAAGGCTGCTGATTTTCATAGGCCTTTTATCTTGCCTCTACCCCAACGCTTTATGGGAATTATTGCCTTGGTGGTTTCCCTACTGTTTCTGAGGGGACCAAGTGGTCTTTTTCAGGTGACAACCACTGCGGTAAGTTATAGCAGACCCTTAGAGATCTTCAAAAAACAAGGGATCAGGATTACTAGATCTATGTTTTAGAAAGATAACTTTGGCTATGGAGTAGCAGATAGCTCAGAATGAGCAGGTAACTGAAGTTGGGCTAACTCGTGCTCCCCATAGTCTACCTGAGATGTGGAGGGCCTGGGAAAGATAATGGCATTGTGGATGGAGAGGGGTCTTTGATCTGTGGATGCCTTTCAAATCTGTGTTGTGTAATTTCATATTATTAAATCCCAGGGATGCCTAGTGATGTTTGTTGTTGGTTCTACTTGATGTTTAGAGAGGGTTTTTTGGTGGGGGGTGGGTGTTAGATGGTTGGAGATGAGGAAGTGCTTGGTAATTACTGAGATTGTATTTAAGAGTTTTGCTTAGGTCTGTAATTATTTTCTTCAGTTTCCCAGCCTTCAGAATGCTTATGAAGGAGAGGTACTAAAATCAAATAAGAAAAATAACTTCTATTCTTCATGATTGTGAGGCAGGATTAGATTTTTAAGGTTCAGAGTTCCTAGACTTTGAGGTTGTGTTTTGAGAATTTCTTACTTTTCTTGTGGTAGAAGTTTATTTTGTGAGGAACTCTCCAAATGCATATCTTAGAAATTGTAGGTAGGACTGATGATGGATTTTCCTTATTTCTTCCCTTGTGAAGCACAGAAAACTGCAGTTGAATGTTAGTTTAGATCTTGAAATTTGCTGCTTTTGCCTGCACCCCCAGTCACTTTTTTTTTTTGGTACTGGGGATTGAACCCAGAGGCATTCTACCTCCAAGTTATACCCCCAACCTGATTTTATTTATTTGGAAACAGGGTCTCACTAAGTTGCAGAGGGTCTCGCTACGTTGCCGAGGCTGGCTTCGAACCTGCAATCCTCCTGTCTCAGCCTCCCAAGTACTGGAATTACAAGTGTGCACCACCACGCCCAGCTCCCCAGTCATTCTTGAGAGCAAAGTTTCCTTTGATTCTGAAAGCAGATGAGACCCCAGCAGCTGACCTTGCATGAAATTCTTAGTTGTTCCTTGTGTGAGTGTCATGACTTGCCATTCTTGCCCAGAATAAACAGTATACCTTTGTTTTCTTGCAAACATCATTTGTAGGTGAAGATGGTTCTGGTAAAACAACTCTCATGACTAAACTACAAGGAGCAGAGCATGGCAAAAAAGGAAGAGGCCTAGAGTATCTCTACCTCAGCATCCATGATGAGGACCGAGATGGTGAGTGGAGTGTTGCTCCATGGCTAGGGGTGTATGCAGAACTCTGACTCCTACAACATACATGTTGGGCATCCTCAACTTTCCTTTTGGGCCTCAAAGAATTAGTCACAAAGGAATAGATGAGCTATATGTCGTTTGCAGGACTTTATCTACTTTTTTTTTTTTTTTAGAAAGCATGTTAGCTAATTGCAGAGGCTATCTTCGAGCCTGTGATCCTCCTGTCTTAGCCTCCCAAGTACTAGGATTACAGGTGTGTACCACCATGCCTGGTGATTACATACCATTTTGAAGTTTTTTTCTTATATTGTGAGACGTACAGAGTAAAGATTTTTGATTACACTACACAGTAATGCTTTCTTTATAATCTTTTATGTTAGATCTTTTAATGACAATAAAATAGCTATTAGTACCTATATCTTTTTTTGTGTAGGAAAATTATCTTTGTATCCTAAAGGTGAAATATACTGATCAAATCGTGTTCTTTATATTTTGCCTTTGCCCATTTATTTGTGACACTGGAGATTGGACCCAGGGGCATTCTACCTCTGAGCTGTACCCCCAGCCCTTTTAATTTTTTTCTTTTGAAAACAGGATCTCAAGCCAGGTGTGGTAGTGCACACTTGTAATCCCAGTACTTGGGAGACTGAGACAGGAGAATCACAGGTTCACGGCCAGCCTCAGCAACATGAGGCCCTCTGTAACTTAGTGGGACCCTGTTTCAAAATAAACAATAAAATAGGACTGGGGGTGTAGCTCAGAGGTAGAATGCCCTTGCGTTCAATCCCCAGTACGTATGTACGTACGTAAGTACATACATACATACATACATACATACATATAGGATCTCACTAGGTTGCTGAGAGTCTCATCAAGTTGCTGAGACTATCCTTGAACTTGCAATCCTCCTGTCTCAGCCTCCCAAGTACTGGGGTTACAGGCATGCGCCACCACGTCCAGTGCCATTACCATTTAAATAGTAAGGTTCGTGATGTAAGTGTGATTATTATATAAGGGGGAGCTAATTCTACCACCTCTGTTCCCCTACTTCCTCTTTACTAAATTGAAGAAGTTGAACCAAGGTCCTTTCCAGCACTATAAGTCTGCCATCTCCAAGATTTGTTTAACAGAGGGCATGAGTAAGGGTCTCTTGTTAAAGCTTGGAAACTGTTATCTTTCCATCACTGTGACAACATACCTGAGAAAGTCAACTTAAAGAAGAGATTTGTTTTGGTTCGTAATTTCAAAGGTTTTAGTTCCTGGTTGTTTGGCCCAACATCATAGCGGGAAGGGTGGAGGGGAGCAAAGTTGCCCAACCCAAGGTGGACAGGAGAGGGGGGAACGGGTAGGGGACAAGCTAGACCCCTCAAGGACATGCCCCCAGTGACCTACTTCCTCTAACTAAGCCCACCTCCCAGCAGTTGCACAAACTCCTAATAGCACCACAGGCTGGCAACCAGGCCTTTAGCACATGGCCTTTGGAGGACATTTTGGATGCAAACTGTAACAAAAACCTACATTGTAGTGATGCTAATTTACTGGTAATATTAGAACCCCAGGGATTTTATTCCTGCTCCCCTCTCCTGATTTCTTTTGTCTTGCTGAACATTCCATAAAGGACATGAAAGGAAAGCAGGAGGTAGACCTGGTACCAAGGGTTGTGTCTTGTGTCAGAAGGACAGGCAGCAGGTGTCCATTTAGGTCCATTGGTGTTTGTAGTTGAAGGGCTGGGACTCGGGGCTACTGAGCCAGGCCTAGAGGGCTCACACGTCTGCATCCCATGGTTGTGTCTGTGCGTCCTGTCTTTGTAGGGTACCATGGTTATTGTGAAAAGAACTTGGGCTTTGGAGCCAGACAGAACTGGTTCAGAATGCCACTCCTGTAGTCTGCAGTAGAGTGGCCTTGTATAACTGACTTGACCTCAGTTTCCTCGTGTACAGAATGGGGTGACTGTAGGTCGACAGAATGAGAGGTAGTATGTGTCACATGTAATGGAGCACTGGAGGCATGGTGATAACTCTGGTACTTTTTTGTCTTGTTCCTTTTGAGAGAATAAAACACAGTGTAGATCTTCTGAATCTCTATAGCCTCTTCTCTTTCAAGATGGCATGAGCACATTTCAGCCCAAAGTATCACAGTAATATTTGTCTTTGAGTTGAAGTAGAAGTACGTGTGAACTTCTATTTAACCTGTTTAAATAGAAATTCCCTTTAACCCATTTTGTTCCATAGTCCAAGGTGTGGTACACCTATAAAATCTTAAATTGAAGTTGGGCATGTAATCCTGTTCCTTGGGAGACTGAGACAGAAGGATCACAAGTTCGAGGCCTGCATGCAGTAACTTAGACCCTGTTTCAAAATAAAAAATAAAAAGGGCTGGGGAAGCCAGGTGTGTTGATGCACACTTATAATCCCAGTACTTGGGAGGCTGAGACAGGAAGATTGCAGGTTCAAGGACAGCCTCAACAAGTAGTGAGACTCATCAACCTAGTGAGACCCTGTTTCAAAATAAAAATAAAATGGGGCTGAGGGTGTATCCTGGGGGTAGAAGGCCCCTGGGTTCCATCCCCAGTATCAAAAGAAAAAAAGTGCTGAGGGTATAGCTCAGTGATAGAGCGCCCCTGGGTTCAATCCCTAGTACCACCAAAAAAGAAAGAAAAGGGGGGGAGGGGGAAGGGAGGGAGGGAGGAGAAAAAGAAACCTTAAGCAACAAATATATCACTTAGGGTAACTTCAAATAATTATGTTTTTAGAGGTCTATTCCTTTGAGAAAAGTAGAAGGTGAATGATTAGAACATTTGAAAATAAATCCTGCTGGGTGTGATGGCACGTGATTGTCATCCCAGTACTTGAGAGGACAGGACAGGAGGATCGCAGGTTTGAAGCCAGCCTCAGCAACTTAGCAAGACCCTGTTTCAAAATAAAAAATAAAATAGGACTGGGTGTGTAGCTCAGAGGTAGAATGCCCCTGGGTTCAATCCCCAGTGCCAGAAAAGAAAATCAATCCTATTTTAGTGTACATGCATCAGGTTTTTTTTTTGTGTGTGTGGTACTGGGGATGGAACCCAGGGGCATTTTACCTCCGGGCTACACCCCCAGCCCTATTTTTTATTCTTTATTTTGAAACAGGGTCTCACTAAGTTGCGGGCAGCCTCACTAAGTAGCTAAGGCTGGCCTCGAACCTGCGATCCTCCTGTCTCAGCCTCCCAAGTACTGGGATTACAAGCGTGCACTACCACACCCGGCTTGTAAGCTACCTATTTGTGAGTTACTGTTTGATGGAGGAGTTGCCCTTACCCATGGTTAATTATATATCTTTTAGCCCTAGTCTTTATTGTGTGGCATGACTGGGTTATAAAGATACATTTTGTAGGTAATCATCCAGATAGAGAAAATAGTCTCTGGCTTGTACCTGGTTTGTGATGGGATGTAACATGTTAAAAGACCTCTGTCTTCAGGGTTGGGGAATCTGTCTAATGCCGTAAGGGATGTGTGTGATCTCCAAGCTCATGGGTGAGTTATATGTGGTGGGTGGTGGCAGGAGAGGCTAAAAAAAGGAACCATGCCTGCTGAAACCTGTAGGCTTTGGGTACGGAGTTTTTTGTTTTGGTTTTTTGTTTGTTTGGTACTGGGGATTGAACCCAGGGGTATTCTACCTCCAAGCCCCACACACTCAGACCTATTTTATTTTGTAACAGGGTTTTGCTAAGTTGCTAAAACTGGCCTCAAACTTGTAGTCTTCCTGTCTCAGCCTCCCAAGTACTGGGGAATATAGATATGTGCCACCACACCAGGCTCAGAGTGGTATTTTTAAAGACATTCACAGAACCTAAACAAAAACCACTATCTAAAATATATTAGAGTTAGAGCCCGGCGTGGTGGCACATGCTTATAATTTCAGTACTTGGGAGGCTGAGACAGGAGGATCTCAGGTTCACGGCCAGCCTCAGCTACTTAGTGAGACCCTCCACAACTTAGTGAGACCCTGTTTCAAAATAAAGAATAAAAAATAGGGCTGGAAGTGTAGCTCGGATGTAGAATGCCTCTGGGTTCAATCCTCGGTGCCACAAAAAATTTTTTTAATATATTATATATATTAGTTATAAAATATAGCTAGATTTTTTTTACTTTCTTTGGTACTGGGGTTCAAGCCCATAGGTATAGTTCTACCTCTGAACTAGACCTCAGCCCTTTTTATTTTTTATCTTGTAACAGGATCTTACTAAGTTGCTGAGGCTGGCCTTGAACCTAGGATCCTCCTCTCAGCTCCTAAGTTCTGGAATTAAAAGCATGCATCATTGCACCCAGCCAAAGATAGATTTTAAAAGTATATATGTTTGCCGGGCGTGGTGGTGCACGCTTGTAATCCCAGTACTTGGGAGGCTGAGACCGGAGGATCGGGGTTCACGGCCATCCTCAGCTACTTAGTGAGGCCCTTTGCAACTTAGTGAAACCCTGTTTCAAAAAATAAAGAATAAGAAATAGGACTGGGGATGTAGCCCAGAGGTAGAATGCCCCTGGGTTCAATCCCTGGTACCGCAATATAAAATAAAGTAAAAGTATATGTTGGAGCTGGGCATGGTGACGGACATCAGTAATCCCAGTACTTCGGAGCCTGAGACAAAAGGATCACAAGTTCAAGGCCAACCTCAACAACTTACCAAGACCCTCAGCAACATAGTGAGACCCTGTTTCAAAATAAAATAGGGCTGAGAGTTTAGCTCAGAGGCAGAACGCCCCTGGGTTCAAACCCTAGTACCAAAAAAAGAGTATATTTTGGAATTTGTTGGAAAAGAAGCTAATGAAAATATGTTTTTGATGGTAGAGGTTGTCTCTCAAGGTACTTTTATAAAAGTTACCAAGAGTGATATCTAAAAATCTCTTAAAATATATTATCAGTTTGGAAAATTGTCTTCTGCAGTTTGATCATCCAGGTATGATTTTAGAACCACATACTTCATTAAATGTGCTTGTGCATTTATGTGTTTGGGTTTTAACATTTATTATAGAAAAAAAAAGCATCTACAAGTAGAGAGAGATTAGTATGAACCACCATGTACATATCACTTGGCTTCAACAGTTATCAGTTCTTGGTCAGTTTTATTCCAACCCTCTAACTCCTTTTCTCCCTTCACTCCACAGTAGATTATTTTGAAGCAAATTTCAAGCATTGTATCATTTTATCCATGAATACTTCCATAAGTATGTCTAAAAAATAAGGATTTTTAGAAAATTTAACCATATTATTTTCATAACAAGAATAATTGTAATTCCTTAATATAAGGCATCTAGCAGTTCATATCTCAGTTTATGTAGGTAATGGTTTTGTCTTGGTATTTACATACAAACGTCCTGTCTCTGGTACCTTTGTTGCATGTGAATGCATCGTTTAATGTGACTGACACAATGGCTTGTTAACCACAGGCTCTTCAGCATTGTGCAGCAACCTCACAGATTGCTGGTGTCTTAGGACAATAGATTATTTACATTGTGGCACAGTTGACCAGTGAATATTAGATCCTTTCAGTTCTTATTGAAAGCTACTTACCTTCACTCTGCTCCTTAGACATTGCTAAATCCTTTTTAGCTGTGGATATTTTCATATGTTACAGTATTTTTAAACTTTCAAAGTCTAGAAAGTTCATTAGGCACCAAGACCTAGGATTGTTGTCCACTGAGCATTTGGATTCTTTTCAGATAGGACTTCTGTTTGCATTCTGTATGGAATTTGTGATTTTCCTAATGTCACTCTTCTGGTAGCTGTGCAGATGGTCATTGTCATGTGGTAACTTAGCTTCATTTCTTTTCTCAGATCACACGCGCTGCAACGTGTGGATTCTGGATGGAGACCTGTACCACAAAGGCCTGTTGAAGTTTGCAGTTTCTGCTGAATCCTTGCCAGAGACCCTGGTCATTTTTGTTGCAGACATGTCTAGGCCTTGGACTGTGATGGAATCTCTACAGAAATGGGCTAGTGTTTTACGTGAGCACATTGATAAAATGAAAATTCCACCAGAAGAAATGAGGGAGCTGGAACGGAAGTGTGAGTGAAATCGAATTTTCTTAATTGGCAAATCCCCTTGTCGCTTTGGATGGTTGGAACCACCTTCCTTTTCCGTCAGGAGGCTTCCCTTGGATAGTGTTTGTGTTTTGTTTTTGCACTATTTATTTCAGAGTTGCTCTTATAAGTTTATTTATCAAGAATACTTTGAAAAAGCATTCGAAGCAGTCTTTATCTCAAGTGTCTCAGTTGAAATAGATAAATCGATATGCCTTATCTTCATTGTTTCTATTTTTTTGTTTGTTTGTTTGTTTTGTGGTACTGGGGATTGAACCTAGGGGCAGCATTCTACCTCTGAACTACACCCCCAGCCCTATTTTTTTATTTGGAAAAAGGGTCTTACTAAATTGCAGAGGGCCTAAGTTGTTGACACTGTCCATGTGTGTGTGGTACTGGAGACTGAACCCAGGGGCATTCTACCTCCCAGCTACACCCCCAGCCCTATTTTTATTTTGAAACAGGGTCTCATTAGGTTGATGAGAGTCTCACAACTTGCTGAGGCTATCCTCGAACCTGTGATCCTCTTGTCTCAGCTTCCCAAGTACTGGGATTACAAGCATGTGCCACTGTGCCCAGCTTGGTTCTGTTTTAGTATTAATTCTTCCTTCATTTCCAAAGCATGATCAGTTTTATGGGCCTCCAGGCTTTTCTGTCACTCTTGCTCAGCTAAGTAGGCCTCAGGGTGTGAGGTTTGCAGTGGTCTCTGAGTCCACAGGCCTGGAATTCCATGAAGGCTCCATGCATTCTCTTTTTGGCTAGTTTAGTGGGAGCCCTAAAAAAGATATTTCAGCTCCTACCTTAGTTCATTTCAGAATCCAGCAAATATGGTTTTAGTTAAGAATAAGAAGGTCATTTTGGGGGATCATTAAAATGAAAGGCTATATTAAGACTGAGGATGTCTAAAACTTTTTGAGAACAAAGAACTTTCAAATTAAAGGAAGTTTGTTTGGGGTCCCCCCCCCCTTAATGTGGTTCAGAAGCTTGTTTTTCCTTTCCCTTGCTTCTGTGCAGTTACATCAGCTTCTGTCTCCTTGCCAGGGAAATGGGAGGGACAGCGACTGAGCTGTGGCAGCAGCAGCCATCCTGGCCAGGACAGGCTTGGCCCCGCCTGGCTTGGTTTCACAAGATGACTTCATTCCCTTTAGTGAATTGATGAGGGCTCTGGGCCGTGGCACATGGGATCATCATACATATTGGCAGAAGGGTTCAGAAATTTTGATGTGCTTTTCAAATTCAATTTTCTGTGGTGTGTCTTTCTGCCCACACTTCACCTTGCCCTGTCCCACGTTAGCTAAAGCAGAGTTTAACCTCTTCTTTGGTTTGTTGCCTGTGTGTGTTTCCTGGGTCACCCACATATGTGTAGCAGTAATTATTATGCAGCTCAGCTCGTCTGTCTTCAACCACTGACCTTTCTAGATAATGCCTCTTTTTCCTCTGAAATAGAGACCCTAAAGACAACTTCTCAGAATAGCTCTGAGGCTGAAGAGCTGCTTTCATTCCACTGCATATACAGCTTTGCACCTAAGCTTAGTCAGTTAATGCATTAGAGACTTCAGTTCTCTGAACCTGTTTTCTTAGAGTGATAACCTTGTAAAGATTTGTTAAAGCATTACAAAAAGAGATTGGCCAATGGCCAATGATACTGCTCTTTCCCAGATAAGGAACGTGTCTGCTCAGTACCAGGTGCTGTTCCAGGTACCAGGGATACAGCAGACAAGAGGCCTGCTCCTGGAGAGCTTATTGCATGGGACACTGAATTTATTTTGTGGTCTAGTGATGTCTGTGTCACTTAGGATTAGATTCAACTGCATGTGACACAAACCCCAAGATAATGATGGCTTAAACAAGACAGGTTTATTTCTCTCTCCTGCAAATGAAATCTAGAGGTAGCAGTTCAGAACTGGAGAGCAACCCTGAGAAGAAGCACCCTGGTTCCTGTGGGCTTACTGCTTTGTCATATCTAGGGTGTGGTTCTTTTCCTCCTGACAACTAGCACTGTAGCCTTCACATCCGTGTTCCTAGCAGCAGGATGGAGGAAGGGGGAGGAAGGGCTAAAAGGCATGTGGCTGCTGTTTTTTAAGGAAGCTGGGAAATGTCTTTATTCTGTGTGGTCGTGTGTTTTGAATATCAGGGTTTTTTGTTTTGTTTTGTTTTGTTTTGTTTTGTTTTGTTTTGTTTTGTTTTTTTGCGGTACCGGGGATTGAACTCAGGGGCGTTCTACCTCCATGCTACGCCCTCTATTTTTTATACTTTTATTTTGAAACCGGGTCTCACGAAGTTGCAGAGGGCCTCACTAAGTAGAGAGAGAGAGAGACAGAGACAGGGGGAGAGAGAGAGAGAGAGAGAGAGCTGAGGCTGGCCACGAACCCAGATCCTCCGGTCTCCGCCTCCCAAAGTACTGGGATTACAAGCGTGCGCCACCACGCCCGGCTGAATATCAGGGTTTTGCTTGATTATGAGGAAGAGGAGAGAGGACACTGGAGGGCAATTGCTGGAACCATGTCTGTATCTGGTTCATCTCTTGAAGGCCTCAGCTTTCACCACCCTGTGTTTGAGATGTTTGGAATGGTAGCCACACCTCTGTGCTGCATGTTGGAGTGCCTTTGTTAGCGCTAGTTCTAGGTTATGTTTTAATAAAGTAAGTGGCCATACTTTTATGCAGAGGACTCCTGCTTTCCAGATTAATTGGACTCTTAAGTATTGTATTGAATGTGTGAAGAGCTGTTAGCCAACCAGTTTCCAATCCAAACAGCCTCCAGTCTGCCAGTTTTGGAAAACTGCTCTGAGGCCTGCCACTCTGAGGGTTAGGATCCCCAATGGTCCAGGGTCTGTAGCAGCTGTGGCTGCAGGAACCATTGGAGTGAAAGGAAAGCAGCCCCAGAGCTGCCAGAGAGGGGTGCTTGTTTGTAGGTTAGTTTTTCTTGCTTATGTGGGCCTGTGGGGTCATCTCAGGACTATGGGTCCATGGGTAGTTAGTATGATATGAGGGGAAAGCCAAGAGGCAGCAATAGTGGGTGCTTTGTGACCTCCTTCCTGTACCCACTCCCACCTGCTGCTAAACCATTTCTGGTGGGATGGCTCCTGCTGTGAAATTACTGGCCATCCCATCACCTAGAGAGAAATTGTTAACACTGCGCTATGTATATCACCTAAGGAAAATGCACATTTCACTATCTGAATTACATAGTCCTCACTGTTTTTTAATCCTCCCTCTTCATTTACTTGCATGTTGTACACATTTGCTCTGCCTTCCATTCTGTTTTCTCAAATACTGAGTTATTTTAAAAGATGTGAATTTCCTGCTCTTACTGTGCTGCCATAATTTAAGTCATTCTTTTAGAGTATGACTAGGTCTCATCCAGGGCTTCTGGGCTGTTTTCACATTATAGCATACTACAGAATACAGCAATTTGGTCAGTAGGGGTAATGGAGGCACCTGAACTGCCTGCCTCACCTTACTTCTCACTGCAGTTTAGCTCGCCTATGTCCTACTCCAGGCTTTGATCTGCTCACTGTCAGGGAAGCCCTGGCCAAGTGCCTCCTGTGATCTTGGGTAGTTGGATCGTTGGATTACCCCAGACAGTATTGTATTTTTCATTGATTTGAGAATTTGTTAAAATGCCTTTTTTTTTTTTTTTTTTTGGTACTGGGGATTGAATCTAGAGGCTTTCCACCTCTGAGCTACAACCCCAGCCGTATTTTTTTATTTTTTATTTTGAAACAGGGTCTCACTAAGTTGCTGAGGCTGGGCACGCACCTGCAATCCTCCTGTCTCAGCTTCTCAAGTAGTAGGATTAAAGCAAGAACTACCATGCCCAGCTACCCCCAGCCCTTTTTAATTTTTGTTTGTTGTTTTTTTTTTTTTTTTTTTT
>PVJS01037249.1:0-20022 GCA_004027185.1 Glis glis
AATAAAGACTTTAGGAAAAAATAAAAAAATCCCTGACCATACAGGAAACACTTATGAACTTGAATACATTCAAGTAATAATTGCTATTCTTTAGTATAAAATGATAAAGAATAAAAGAAATGTCAAGAAAGAAAAAAGTATCTGCAATTCATATACTCAACAATAGACTCTTGACCTGGTTATACAATGTAGTACAACAAACTTGTAAGGAATATCCACACCATTTAATTTAAAAAAATAATGACAAAAATTGTAGTATGCATTTCACAAAAGAAGATATTCATAAGGACAAAATTAATGAGTAATCAAATTAAAAAGAGAAAATGCATCCTTGTAAACACACTCCTTGACTAAAAATATAATCAACACTAGAAATAATACTTTATGTATACTGCTTAAATGCATGATCAACTAAAATTTGAGAAGCTGTATAATATTAAAATCCTGAATCCTTAAAAAAGTATGTCTGTTCTTCATTTTTATTCACTATGATCCCAGAAATTCTAGCGAACTAAGTGAAGGGGGAGAAAAGAAATAACAATAAAAAACTTAAGAATTTTAAGCAAGTGTTAATTCTGTCAATGTTTGTAGATGGCATTATTTTATATATAGAAAATCTATAATAATATAATAAACTATGGGATATTGTAAGCATATTAAGCAATATTACTGGCTCTCAGACTAGTGCCCAAAAAATCAAATGCATGTCTACATCCATGAAAAAGTAGAAAATGAAATTTATAAAACAACATTTACAAAACATTAAATTCATCCAATACTTAAGAATAAATCTAGCAAAATATGAGCTTTAGCTCTACACAGAAACAAATTATAAAATGCTTGTTGAGACAATTCAAACAAGATCTAAATAAATGGAAGAATAACTATATTAATGTACTAGTATATTTATCCTGTAATAGTGTGAATTTAATATAACATTATAATTCAATTTAATTTTATCAGAAATCCAAGTAGTTGTGTTTTTCTGCCATAATTGGCAAGCTAGTTCTAAATTTTACATATAAAGGAAAATTGCCAAGAATAATCAAAGGAATCTTGAAGAATATGAAGATAGTTGAGAGAACTACCCTACTGAATAGCAAGGCTTATTATGATAAGGTTAAATCAATTAAAATTGTATGCTATTTCCATAATGATGAAAACTAAAATAATGAATCAGAAGGTGTTCCCCCAAAAAGCAGACTTGCACACAAGATATTTCACCTATGACAAAAGTAAATGTGCAAAGAGGAAAAAAGAATGGGTTTTGACACATTATTTTGGATCCATTTGTTTTGTAAACAGGAAAGCTATATACTGATCCCTTTCTGTCACCACATGAGAACATTTACTTCATATATTTTAGAGAACTAAAGGCAAAAAGTAAATCAGTAAGATTTCTAGACTGTAATACATGAACACAACTTTCAAAGCTATATGACAAGGAAGAAAGCTCTAGTGATTTAAAAATTGCTGATAAAATTGACTATATCAAAATATAAATACATGTTAAACAATTATACCACCAAGTCAGTGAGAAAAATTAAAAAGTAGTGAGAGAATATATTTGCACCAAACACAAATAAATATGATTATACCCAGAACACTATTCTTTAAATATCAGTAGAAAATACAAAAGAATGGAAAAATGGGTATTCACATGAAAAAGAATGGAAAAATGGGTAGTCACATAAAATCATATCCAAATGGAAAATAAACATATGCTTTCTCTCCTCCTGTCTTTCCTGCCCTCTCTATCATTCGCACTCTCTCTGTCTAACCATCTTTATATACAGCCATGTATCTATAAAGATTAGAGTGGGTCATGTGTGCATAATTTTGTGTTTGTTTTCTTGTATTTGGTATATAAACAGTGGAACAAAACAATGAAAATGAACATCAACAATAGAGATTAATTATATCATGAAACATTGTTTAAAAGAAGCTAGATACAAAAGCAAAAACATTGCATCAGCCAAATAACAAGAATTTAAAAATGAAATAAAACTATACGTTAGTGTTATTGATTATATGTATGATGTAGATGGATGCATTTTCCAGGAAAGAAGAGAAATAGATTTCAGGGATGCTAGTAATGTTGTATTTCTGTAATTACTTGGGGACACTTTAGCCTTTTTCACTTTTTACTAGTAAAAATGAAATGCAGTGTTCTGAAAATATTATTACATAAAATCAAGTTGCCTATGTTAAAGCTGAGATTATTTTGTCTAAATGAAGTAAAATAAAAATATAAAAGTTGTGATGGTGAAAATTACAGTTATGAAGACAAAAAGATGTATTAAGTCTAGGAAGCACAGGTGTTTCTAAGGAAGATCAGCTGGAAAGAAATAATAAATTAAATGACATCTGGAAACTTTCAAGAATTAAAAAGAATAGATCTGATATCACAGAGCATACAGCAGGAAAAAATAATGCATATTTTGTTTCACAACTCTATACCATCCCCTGGCATCATATTGATCATATAGCATACATTAGGCCCTACTTTTATTCCATTGCCTACAAAGGTTATGTTAACACTTATACTAAACATAGGAAGAAATATTTAATCAATGTATACACTCTTACATATTACCTAGTTTTGAATGCTTAAATTGTTCTCTTTAGAATGAATTTATAACCACAATCATAATGAATTTAAACCCAATACATACTTTTATATAGCACTCAACAATTATTTGATAAGAATATCACAAATTCTGAAATAGATTCCATAGTGATTAATAGCCTGCAGTATACTTTTATTTATTAGTTTCAAAATTATCGGCATAGCTTTCAAATATTTTTATAAAGTATAGGTTTACTTTATCAAATATTTGATTAGGGTAATAAAATGTATATGTTTACCACTTCTGGTAAGCAAAATCAATTGCCACTTTAAACCTCACATTTATAAATCTTAACACTTTAATGTAAGTTCTCTTAGGTATGAGGTACCAATGTATTAATAGATCAATTACTCTCATCTGGAAATCCCACAACTAAATATCCTCAGGGGAACAGGCAGTAGAGTATTTTAGGAAAGCCAGAGGCAATAGAATTATATAGACAAATATCTGAAAGATAAGATGGTTAAGCTATAAAAGATTTTTTCACACATTAAAATTCCCTTTGTGTAACAAAACCAAGAAGGGATTATTAATAATCCCTACAAGAGTCTATGGGAGGTATTTTATATATACTACACATATGCCATATATATGTATTATGTGCCATATTTATAAAGATCACCACTATACTTCCCACTCAACAAGATGAGTTAGAGCATTTCTACAACCCTATCAATAGGTATAGCAAATTCCGTTCCCCTTGAATTGTGTGTTTATGGTTTGCTTGTGACCAAGAGAATGAGTGGCAGAGTGGCACTCAGTACCTGCAACGCCTGAGGCATAAAGGTAGTGGAGCTTCTGTATTGTTCACTAGAGCACCTGACGCTGCATACCTGACCTGTCACATAGGGAATCAAATGAATCTATATCCACTGTGCCAAATAGAAGCCCATGCAACATGGAGAGATCATGTGGAGATGTTCATACTGACAGTACAACAGAGATCTAGGCAATGGAGGCAATAACTACCAACATTCAAGTGAGTTTCACTGCAGATGACAGCTCCAAGCAGTCAAATTCACCCACACTTTATGTCTTTTGAACCAGGGCCCCAGATACTGTAGTGCAGAGAAAAGCCATCTCCACTCTACTTTCTCTAAATATTTGATCTTGGAATAGATTAAGAAGTAAAGGTTGTTTTAAGCCATTAAGTTTTGAAGTACAACAATATGTAAAAACAGTAACTAAAACAAGCAAACAAAACTATTAATTTTATACCTGAGAATCTGACATCCAACTCCCACCATTTTCAAATGACCCAATAAAAATTTAAGAGTATGGTGGTTTGATAGTTTTTTTTTTATTCAGTGTCTGTATGACTTCCTGATCCCAGCTCTAAGTGAAGAGTTCATGTGTTTAAATTATTATGAAAGGACAATGTAGAGATAATATCAGAAATTTAAAAATTGACTATGAGTGAGGATGGAATTATTTTTGAGAAGGAACACATTGTTTTCAGGTACCTTTGTTCAAGGACTATTTTTCTAATTTCAGAAATATAAAGGTAAAATACCAGATCCTTTAAACCAGATAAATATATGATATATAATATATTTTTAAATAAAAATATCTAAAATACTAATGTAAAGATAAAAGAATCTAGAAGTTTAATTTATCTGGTATAGTCCAGACATTTTAACTAGAAGATAATTTATTTTCCAAGTCAGAATCCTTATTTATTTTATAATACATATTAAAGTGGTTTAATATATACCAACATTATTTTGGTTGATTTATACAGTTTTCTCAATTTTATTTGCATATTTGAAAGAAGACTATTATGCAAAATATATTTGATGATGGAACCTACCACCTTTCTTTGCTATAATATGAATATATGCACATACATAGGCACACAGACTCAACATCTAATATAAGGAAACATGGTAGCCAAAGTAACATAATCTGATCTGGACAATTTTTGCCATGTGAAAACTTAGACATAGGTTGTCAGTCCTGTTTTTTTCAATCTTGGATCAACTCATAAAAGAAGAATTACTTATGTATGTAATCTGATTTGTTTAGTATAACATTAATCTTGAGCTCTAAATGACACGGTAATATAATTGCAAAAAGACAAAAAAAATAGCACAGTTTAAGGAAGACACTTGCTTGATTATATTCATATTAGTAATTTGAAGTGGTTGTTCATAATTGAAAAAGGAAGAACTTCTGCATTCCATTTGTAATGGTTTTGATCTAGAATGTCATCCTATCCTTCACAGAAACCAGGTAGCAATGTTGGAAGCAGAGTTTGGTGCTAAGGAAGGGGTTGCTAAGTGTGGCCTTGGGTATTATGTGCTCATTCCTACCCCTTCTCTCTCTCTTGCTTTTGGCTTCCATGATGTGAGAGCAGAAACCTTGCTCTCTTCCACTCTCCACTTTCCACTGCCATGCCCAAAGCTTTGCAGACACGTCCTCACATGCAATGAACCTCTAAATCTCCAACTTTGAGCAAATAAATCATTCCTTCTTCTAAGTTGTGAGATCAGTTGTTTTGAATTAAAGCAGTGAGAATTCTGTCTGAGACAGAAATTGGTATCAAAGGAGTAGGGTCATTGCTATATCAAAGTCTGATCAGATGCTTTGTGAGTCTTTGGAACTGGTTTGTGAGAGGAAAGTGGAAAGGCTAGGATGCAGATTGAAAGGCAAACTGTAGAGACTGTGCTCAGGAGATTTCAAAGGGGCAATGATAATTCCATAGGAAAATGGAGTGGAGATCACATGTGTTACATTCTGATCAAGAACTCATTGGCATTTTGCCCATGTCCTGAAACTTTGCATGAGACTGAATTTAAAGATGATGGACTGATTAAGTTAGTGGAGGAAATCTCAAAACAGCAAAATATCCAAACTGCATTATGGATATTGATAGCCACATTTTACAAATTGTACACTGAATTTTGGGGATGAGAAGTAAAACAGAGAGACATTACAGATTTTCAGGTTGGCTAGAAAAGGATGTATAAAATTGGGGCACAGATAGATGATGTTGTAGAAGAAAGGAAATTGGATGAAAGGAAAAAGTAAAATGAGGCCATGATGGAGGTGGGGCCAATGGCAGCCCAGAAGGAGGCAGGCCCAGCAACTGTGATTGAAAAGGGCCCAACATCATTGATTAAAGAGGATGTGATTACCTTTCCTGATGGAGGTCAATCTTGGCGCTCATGCAATGCTACCTTTGCTGGGAAAAGAAGGAGGTAATGGAATCTCCCCTTCTCATATTTCAAAGGAAGGCCTAGAAAGCCAGGAAACATGTAGGAAGACTGAAATTTTTGCAAGCAAGGCCCAATGGGGCAATTTGTGAAGCTGTGAGAGTGAAGCCAAGGTTGCAAGAAAAGCCCCTGAGATTTAGAAATGCCAGAAACATGGAATGACCATGAGGAAAGGCTGAAAGCTGTGAGCCACAGAGCCAAGAATCAGCCAGGCCATAGGGGCAGGGCTGTCAAGGCCCCGTGGAGATCACATCTCACCACCATCTGTCCTGAATGTCAGAAATGGAGCTGCAGGATTAAATACTTTCTCTTCTGGATTTTGACACTGTTTTAGTCCCCTTCCTTCTTTGTAGTGTCCTATTTATACCTTTTGGAATGCAAATATTTATGCTTTGCCATTGTACAGTGGAAGTATTTAACTTGCTTTTCACATTTACAGGGGATCAGAGCCAAGAGTTACCTTGGGTCTCAAATGATACTTTGGACTTTGGACTTTTGAGTGATGCTGGAACTGTTAAGACTATGGGAAATCTTAGGGCTGAATTAAATTCATTTTGCATTGTGAGGTACCTATGAGGTCTAGGGGTCAAGAACAGAGTGTAATGTTTTGGCTTTATAATATCCCCCTAGCCTTCATGGAAACATGGTAGCAATGTTGGAAATAGAACTTGGTTGCTAATGAGTGTTCCCTGGGGGTGTGGCCCTGGAGATTACATTCTTATTCTTCCCCCTGATTTCTCTCTTGCTTCTGCCCTCCATGATGTGAGATTAGAGTCCTTGCTCTCTCCCTCTCTCCGCTTCCTGCTGCCATGCTCAGAGCTCTGCAGACCCAGCCTCACATGGACTGAACCTCTATATCTACAAAAACTGAGTAAATAAATCTTCCTTCCTCTAAGTTGTGTTGTCAGTTGTTTTGAATTATAGCAGTGAGAATGCTGAGACAATTTCTAAATATAGAAAACTGGCTGAGTTATCAGTCATCAATATCTAAACACTACTATGGGTAAGCCATGAAAAAATACCATAAATCAGTAATGATGAAGAAAAGGAAGCAGAGTACCGTTATACTATGGAAGTTGTGATTTACACTGAGAATGCCAAATAATGAGAAGCAGGGTTATCCTCAGGGTACTTATTTAAAGTTACTGGTTGTGAAATAAAGGTGAAGACTGCTGGCTGAGTTGTGATGCAATCATGCATATTGAATGTCTATAATGCTTCACACATCTGTTAGGCATTTGCATAACATTGGTTTCATAGTCAAGGCCATTTCATCCTTATGCTTCTTTTATCTGTATGTATGTTTGGAGTGAATTTGCAAAATTTATGATAGAGTGCACTACTGTATCAGTGGAAAATGTAGCTCTTCTTTACAGAATCTGACGGAAATAAGGTGTCACGATCTTTGCATTTGAGAAGGTTGTAAATATGCATCTAGGTGGTTTATAAGTATGTTCTATATCAACTGCCATGAAGTTCTGGGTTTTTTTATGCTTCCAAGTAATATTAAAGTGTAAAAATCAGGGTTTACAGTTTTAGTTTCAAAAAGGAAAGAGCGAGGATGTTTCCACTCCCATTTTACAAGACATTGCAAGAAAGGAAAACTATAGATTGCCACCTCTCATGAATAGTGGTGACAAAATCCTCAATAAAGTATTAGAAAATGATATCAAACAATGTATTTAAAGAATTACACACAAGTAAGTGGGATTCATTACACATATGCAAAACTATTTCAATAGTCAGTGTAATCTACCACATTAGTTGGCAAAAAGAGAAAAATCATCTAGTCACTTGAAACAGAGTAAATATTTGACAAAAATTTCAAAACCATAGATGATGAAAAAATCTCTTAGCCAAAAAAGAAGAGGAGAACTTCCTCAATTTGAAAAGGAGCATCTACACAAAGCTACAGTTGACATCCTATTTAATTAAGAGAAACTGGACACCTTCATTTTAAGAGAAAAATATAAGACTATACCATCTCATACCTATTAAACAACACATTAGAAATTTTCAGTAGTGCAATAACGAAGAAAGAGGAAATAAAAGGTATATCAATGAGAAGAAATTTATCTTTGTTCATTTTTGTACATGTTTATGTAGAAAATCTTAAAGAATCAAAAAATTCCTCGAGCTAATTAGCAATCACAGAAATGCTGAAGGATACAGATTAAAATAAAAGTCAGGTGTTTTCCTATGCCAGCAAGAAAAAATTAAGTTTTTTTTAAAAAGGTATTTAAAATAGCATGTCCCTGAACTAAATACTTTTTGTATGAAAATAACACATTATGTACAGAAAATATACGTGGAAAACAAATCTGATTAAATAAATCAATAATATCTGAATAAATAGAGGAATATCCATGTTCATGAATTGGCACACTAATATTGTTAAGTTGTCAACTCTTTTGCACTTTCAGTTTATTGATTTAATGCAATTCTAGTCAAAATCTCAGCAAACAATTTTGTTAGGATAAGCCGATTATACAATAATATATATTTATATGTATTTATATACATAGAGATATACTTAAAGTAATAAATGTGTAATTCATATTACAAACTGATAATTAAAATGCAGAAACATGAATGCCAAGAATAGCCTAATACTGAAAAAAAATAACAAAGTTGGAAAGACTGTTAAGACTCAATTTAAAGAGTTACTATAAAACTACAGTCATGATGACTGTTTTATTAGCAAATAGAAGACCACATCAGTGGAACATAATATAAAGCTCAAAATAGATTCACATAAACTGGACATGGTGGTGCATGCCTGTAATCCCAGTATTTGGGAGGCTAAAACAGGAGATCACAGGTTCAAAATCAGCCTCAGCAACTCAAGAAGGCTCTCAGCAACTTAGACCCTGTTTCAAATTTAAAAATAAAAATAAAAGGCCGGGCGTGGTGGCGCATGCTTGTAATCCCAGTACTTTAGGGGGCGGAGACCGGAGGATCTGGGTTCATGGCCAGCCTCAGCTCTCTCTCTCTCTCCCTGTGTCTGTCTTTCTCTCTCTTTTTACCTAGTGAGGTAGAATGCCCCTGGGTTCAATCCCCGGTACCGCAAAAAATAAATAAATAAATAAATAAATAAATAAATAAATAAATAAATATAAAAATAAAGGAAGAGGGCTGGGGTTGTAGCTTGGAATTAGAATGTCTCTGGGTTCAATCAACAGTACCACAAAAAGAAAAAAAATTAGATTCACACATATAATGTCAAAGTTATCTTTGACAAGAGAGCAAAGATAATTCAAAGAGATCAGCATTTTATTTTCCTTCTTTTCTTTATTTCTTTTTTTTTTTTTGGTTGTTGTTGTTGTACTGAAGATGAAGCCAAGAAGTATTGTAACACTGAGTTACACCCCAAAATATTTTTATTTTATTTTTAATTTTGAAACAGGGTCTCATTAAGTTAATGCACACTGGCTACCCTCCTGTCTCAGACTCCCGAGTACTGGGATTACAGGCATGCACCACTGTAGCAGGCTGAACAAGATCAGTGTTTTCAAATATTAGTGTTGGAAAACCTGGATTTTCATGCTTAAAAAATAAATTTAGACAAAGACTTTAAACCTTATTAAAAAACTAACTCAAAAGAACTCAGTTAAATATAAAACACAAAATTATAAAACTTTAAGAAGAAAACAAACTGTGCTTGGTGCACACCTGTAATCCCAATACTTGTAAGACTGAGACATCACTGGCTTAAGGCCAGCCTCAGCAATTTAGTGAGACACTGTTTCAAAAAAAATGTGGTGGTGGGGTGTGGCTCAGGGGTAAAATGTCCCTGGATTCAAACCTCAGTAACCCCCCACACCCCAAAAGAAACACTTTAAGAATAAAACATAAAAGAAAACCAGGGAAACTTGAATCTGAAGATGACTTTTGATACAATACAAAAACATCTGTAAGGAAACATTTGATATATTGGACTTCATTTAAATTAAAAGCATCTGTTCGGTTGAAGACACTATTAAGAGAATGGAAAAAATAAGCCATAAACTGGGAAAGAAATATAAAGGACTTCTTTTCAAATTATACAAAGAAAAATTTAGCAGTGAAAAAGATAATAAAACATTTTGAAAAGATAACATCTGAACAGGCATCTCACCAAAGACGATCTACAGATCTGCAGATGAAATCCTGGCCTGGCATGGACTGAAACTTGGAGGTCTCCAAAAAACTGGGGGCGAATAAATTTTCCTTCCTCTAAATTGTGTGGTCCATAATTTTGGATTACACAGTGAGAAAAGACAACAAAGAAAGTCTAAGAAAATATTACAATCTTTAGGTACTGAAGGAAGAATGCCAAACAAATAAATGTGATATCCTGTATGGAATCCTGGAACAGAAAAAGACATTTGGTAACAACTAAAGAAACATTAATAAGCAATGGATTTCAGTTAACAATACTAACATACCAGTGTTGGTTAATTAATTATAAGATGTGGCATATTAATGTGAAATGTTAGTAAAAAGGTAAACCAGGACTATAAATATATAGAGAGCTTCTATTATTTTTACTTTTCTGTAAATTTAAACAGTTCTAAAAAAAGAACAGTATTTTAACACTATAAAATTATAAACAATCCCTTATCAAACAGTTAAATCATTCCTTAATTTGACAAAAATTTTCCTTAGTTTTTTAGGACTCAAAGGAAAGGTGTGGCATTTTACAAGATCACAAAGACTTAAATTTACAGTAAACTAACAGAAATATTATCATTATTTGTACTTACACTGGATTATGGTTCTCCTCTTATTTCTGTACCATAAGAACAATTATAAATAATTGTTTTACTATTACCTATGTCATTCTTCAGTTAATAGCATCAACTTTAGTGTTTTTTCTTTGTTTGTTTCCACTCCAGACTGCTAAACTGAGAAATGTGTTCTTTTGCTATAGGTTATTGGCTCTGTGCAATATTGCATGAGATCTGAGGAGACCTTTCATAATTTCTTGCCTGAATCAGTGGTAGTCTCCTTCGTTGGTTGTAATAACTTGTTGGCACTATACGGTAATTGTGGCAGATATTTCCCTTTTGCTTTTCTATGTAAAGATAATGACTACAGGGATTTAATGCATTGTGAAAATATCTGACAAATAAAATTATTGCAGTCTCCTCGTGTTTTATAAAAACACATATTATGCAAAATTTGTGATAGGTCATTTCCATCTCGATGTAAGCAGGTAGCTACATTAAGTGGAAAACCTTTAATGATAACTGGAATGTGGGAAACCTTTATTTATTTGTTCATTTATTTATTTGTTTATTTACTATTATCTTTTGGTACTGGCGATTGAAACTAAGGGCAGTCTACCTCCAAGCTACATCCCTAGCTCTTTGTGTGTGTGTGTGTGTGTGTGTGTGTGTGTGTGTGTGTGTGTGTTATCAGGGATCGGACCCAGGGGCATTCTACCTCCTGTTACACTCCCAGCCCTATTTTTTTATTCTTTTTATTTTGAAACAGGGTCTCACTAAGTTGCGGAGGGCCTCACTAAGTAGCTGAGGCTGGCCACTAACTCAGATCCTCCGGTCTCAGCCTCCCAAGTACTGGGATTGCAAGCATGCATCACCACGCCTGGCTGCTCTTTTTTATTTGAAACAGGGTGTCCTTAAGTTGCTGAGGTTCTTGCTAAAGTGCTGAGACTGGACTTGGAACTGCACTCCTCCTATCTCAGACTCCCAAGTACTGATATTATAAGCATGCACCACATGCCCAGATTGTAGGAAACCCTTATGTTACCCGTTGGTCCATAGGAAAATTTTATGTTACTTATATAAATATAAGAAAAACATTAATTCCTTCATTTTTCTTATTAATAAACCTATTGTAGAATCCATAGAAGAAAGGAATTAAAATTAAAAATATGACTTTCTCAGGTTTTTCTTATTAGTTTACCTTTTGTAAACTCTATAGAATACAGTGATTAAAATTATCCACACTTAAGAAATCACTGTTATTTTATATGATATGAAACCTGCAAATTTTACTGCTAGGAGGAAAGACCACTAGCACTGTAGAAAGCAGGAAAATCATGTGCATTTTAAAAAATTTACTTCTCAATATCAATGAATGCTAATATTTTTAATTGAAGGATGTTTAAGAAAAGATTAAATCACATGTAATAAAAAAGGAAAAGTAAATCTATTCTCTGATATAATTTTTATATTAAGATGCTAAAATAAATTAAATTAACAAATGTAATTCAGAGAATAGGTATAATATGATAGAATAAATATATTAGGAAAAAAGAATTGAGGAACACATAAGCAAAACTATATGAATTTGAAAAGAAATGAAGGGTTATTTATAAAGAAAAAATTATAGACAAATCACTGTTAAATTCAGACAAAAATACACAAATCATAAAAACACAATCATATTCTAAATAACATCCTAGATCATACCAGGATATTTTCAAAATCTTAACTTTAAAGATAATAATTCAGAGTGTAAACCAACAATATTTATGGACATAGTTAAATAAATGCTACATAAATATAAGAAAATATAATAATGGCATTACTCTTAGCAAAGATGATTTATTCCAGAAATGAAAAATAATGCAATAATAGGAAATTCATTTATTACACCCCACCAGTAGTTTAAAGAAAAAAAAGTCAGACAAAATGCCTAAAGAAGAAAAACACAGGCATTTTTTAAAAGTTCAACATCAATTTCTTAAATAATATATTTAATTTATAAGATATTAAGTATCAGTAATGGGAAAAATCAAAGTGTCCATAAAATATGAAATATCAATATTTACTCAAGAATATTTATGCATTATATAAGGAACTAACATAAAGAAACAAAAATAATTCTTAAATAAAGAAAAAAAACATATTACATGGAAGCTAATCACCAATAATCTAAAATTCATCTAAAAACGTACATTTAATTGCTTTCTTAAAGTCTAAATTAGCAAAATGCAATTATGGATTTTCATTAATAGCCATGATATAATAATAAGAATTAGACAAAACTTCCTACTGTAAACAAGAAAACGAGGAAATTATATAAAACAACTGGTTTCAGACATTATTCAATAGCAGCATGGGAGTGGGATTCCTGGTAGAAGGAAAACCTATAAAGAGACCTCAATTACTCCACATTCTGGCAGGGGGCAATTATTGGTCTGCCCATGCAGGGCAACTCCACAAAGCTGGGAAAATAACTAGAGCTGTAAACCTAACAATTCCTGAGCTGGCACAATTTGGGAAATATTTGAATTCAGAACAGACAGGGTAGAGAATGATCACATTATAGTTAATGCTTCCTCTCAAATAAATGATTTTCTACTTTCATTTTTATCTGTCTTTTAATTTATTTATTTTTACTCAGTTCATATAACTTGGATTTGACTCCATGACCTAAAGATTCAGGTAATATATCCTGTCAATTTGAATACATGCTGTCTGAAAAGGAGCATAAGTCCCAAGTTCCTTCCACTGCAGTGCTTTGTTAAATAAAACATTTCCTCTCCCTGACGATGACCCTCCAGATAGACTCCATTGCCCTGCATCAGGGCAAAGGATTAGGCTTAAATTCATGCTGATGATTCAGATGAGTTGGCAGCTTTGTATAGCCACATGTGCTACTGTCAGTGCTAAAATGAGCCACTGCTGCTCAGAAACTGGGTTTGAAAAAGGACTATGCATTCACACAAAATAACTTTAGTAAGGATTAAAAAGACTAAGAATGTTTACTTTACAAAAGTGTTCAAGATTTAAAGTGAAAAATGCAACTTAAAAATACCATGTTTAGTATGTAGCCAAATACAAGGTAAAGTCTATTTTATATATTTAAACTCCTAAATCTGAATAGATGTGGTTGTGTGATGTACACTTTTTTGTGGTATTATGTGTGATATATACTTTTTTTACACATGGCTGCTTGTATTATTTTAGATATATATGTGATATGATCATTTGTATATGTATTATGTCATATATTTATTAATTTACATAGTTTATAAAAATCATTCAGTGGATCTAATGCTGTAATTTATTGTGGGGATTTTTTTAATTATTCAAAGTCTAGTATGTCTGCTAATCAATATAGAATACACTTACTATTTAGAAAAATGTTACATCATCTTTGTATTGTTTGTTGGTGAATGGCTACCCTCGTTTCCTTTTAATCCATGTTTGAAGCTGCGAATTGACCACAGTTATAAAATAAGGGGGCAAATAAATAGGATTTGTTATATTTCTCCAAATAGGATTTGAGTTATTCCCAAATTTAAGAGCAGTTTTAGATTTTAGAGTCTTCTGTCTCATCTCCGTTTATAAACTATTCTTACTCATAGAAAAATGTAAAGTCATTTTTTTAAAAAACATCCATTTAGTCAAGATAACTCTAGGATCATTACTGAGGAAATTAGCTCTGTTTTAAGCTAATCTTTAGTTGATTTCTGGACACTAGCAAAGTAATGAAGCATCACAATAAATTAACTCATATAAAGTTTTCCTAATTCCCTTATAATTGAATTTAATTATTTTATAGCATTTTCCCCACTTATATACATATATATACATATATATATCATAATTTCAGAAATTTAACTCTAATATTAAAGTCTTTTAGGAGATTTAATCATTTGAAATAATTTCTGTTTTCAAAGTCCTATTTATACAATAAATCTGAAAAGTCTGCTATTAAGTCATTTTAAAGTGCTCTAATTAAGTATTTCCATAGAGCTGATTATCACTTAAATTCTAGACCCATGTGAGTAGAAAATTAGCCTATTCATTTACCATTCTTACTGAATAGGAAATTATTATAATAACATTTCTAGTGAATTTGAGACAAAGGAACATTGATTAACTGGGCAAAGACCCTTTATGTTCAAATATATTTCAGTAGTTGTCATGCACAATTGTTTAGTTTTACAAATTATAGCAACACTTGCTACCTAAGGTGGCCATATATCCCTATTTGCTTTGGTTCAGTGCTGGTGTATACCCAATATTCTTATGTAATTTTTTTTTTTTTTTGGCCATACCGGGGATTCAACCCAGAGGCATTCTACCTCTGGGCTATACCCCCAGCCCTATTTTTTATTCTTTATTTTGAAACAGGGTCTTACTAAGTTGCGGAGGACCTCACTAAGTAGCTGAGGCTGGCAGCAAACCCAGATCTTTTGGTCTCAGCCTCCCAAGTACTGGGATTACAAGCGTGCACCACCACGCCTGGCTCTTACGTAATTTTTAATCATGCTTCCACCTTCATTCTAAAAGTGTCTTGTTTTGTGCAATAAATTAAGTGTCCACATACTGATATTATTGGCTTCTGTTTAACTGTGTATGTGAAAATTTGATTATGTGCCAACGGTGATTGCTTTCACAAATGGAGAATTGAATCCACAATAAATCCTATTTCCCAGCAAGAATCTTTCAGTATTGATTCAATATGAACTACATATTCATCTCTCCCTATTCAGTAGCACATGAATAGATTCCAAACTAGTTACATGAGTAAAACTTTTTTATCCAACTTAAATTTTGATCTAACTCCATAGCTATGTTTAGTTTTTTATTACTTTTTACATGAACAACTACCACCTAATGAAAACTTGAACAAGAAAAATTACATTATAAATAATTTGTATATTTAAAATTTTCCTTCTAAATAGCTCTGAAATCCATGCCCTGCTACCAAATCAGTCTGGGCCACCATAATCTCATCTGAAAATACTTGTTATTAGTTTCTGGAAGTACACCATGGGTCTCCTCAAGTTTGTGTTCTCTGCTACATTCAGATGTTTTAAAATGAAATCTGATGATGGTATGCTTGTTCTACCTTGTACCCCAATTACATGGTCTACTCTATTACTCTTCATCATAAACAGTTGAATTTAGTAGAGTTTTCAAGTCGTGTGTGATTCCATGCTTATGAGTTCTCTAGATCTGTGTACCACACATTTCTATATCTTCCCTCCAACCATAAAACCTTCTTGTTGATCCTTGAGGTATCATGATGTCTTCTGCATTTACACATGCACTTATAGGTCTTTCTCTTTGCCTAAATTCTCTCATCCTAAACCCTATTTCATTGCTTCAACCTATTGCTAACATATTTCCCTTTACCAAATTCAGCTCAATTCCTAAGATAGTCATTTCCTGAATTAAGTAGTAGAACAATTCTGCATGGTCCTGGAGACTCATTTGCCCCTCTGTTTTTAGTAGCTTTGCAAAAAGCTGACTCAGTTGACCTGAACAGTCTGTAGGGAGATGCTTAGGACTTTAGATGATGTATGTAAGTGTGTCTTATATCAAGGATGTTTTCTGTATAAAGAACCGGGTGTTGGGATGCAGAAATTAGATATTGAGACACTATTTCTTGGCCTGAGAATCATTTCACCTATGTCTTAAGCACAGGTATTCTCAACCACTCTTAGGTTACCCTAGATATGTGTAATATGATTTGGGGGATGTGGTTTGTTCCCATACTTAGAGTGATCTCAGGTATGCACTCAGGCTGATTTTTTTCTACTAAAGCCTTGATCAGGACACATCCAGAGTATCTGTGCTTTCCCTAAGCTGTAGAATTATGAGAGTTCATACAACTATATGTAACCTACTTTTTATTTGTCTTTTTTATTGTGGTGCTACAGATTGAACCAGGGGCATTCTACCTCTCAGCTAAACCTGCAACCCTATTTTATTTTTTATTTGGAAACGAGGTCTCGCTGGGTTGCTTAGAATCTTGCTACTTCCTGAAGCTGTATTCGAATCTGCAATCCTCCTGTCTCAGCCTCCCAAGTACTGTGATTACAGTCATGCAGCACCACACCTGACTGCACCCTACTATTTCTATGCCTGCAAGATTTCCCTAATGTATGTTACTTGTCATGTCAAAGTTGTGTGTCCTGTGTGCAACAGTCAGCTCCATCTATTTTATCTTTTACACATTTACGACACTCCTTGTTTTATTAGTTACTGCAATCACAGTTTGGTCTGTCATATCATTTGAATCTATGCTCCATTTAGATATGGGTCTATAGATTGTTTTGTTTTGTTTTCAATAACAGTATAAGGTCCCCAATTTCAGGCATTGTACTTGATACATAGAAAACATTAAATATTCTGGAATGAGCATATTTGAAAAACACTTTAACTTAACAAAATGTGTGATACAATAATCATTTGGGGATGATATGACGTTTCAATATCTCTCAAGTTATTCCACAATGACAGTGATGAATTATATGTCCTGGCAGGAGAAAGGACAGGCTTAAGTATTTGGTGTTATGATCCTTTCTAATAACCTGATGTTATATAGATCATTTAAATTATGTAATTTATCAATTATAGCTATAAAGAGGAGAGAGGATTCAATATTTGTCTTCATTTCAGAGATCAGTGATGACAGGAATAGGACGTCAATGAACTGTTTTAAGATACCTTGAAGAAGGAGGATGAGGGCAACTCACATTTAATGCCCCAAGTCTCAGGCTCTGTAAAGTGCACATTGCGTGGATTCTCTCACTTATTTCAGTATCTACCACAACAGGTCCTCAAGGAAAATTTCTGAATTTGTGTATTAATGAATAATATTTCTCACAGTACTCTAGGGAGAAGGTATTGTTAAGAAATCCAAAATGTTTCTGAATTTGAAAAACTTGCTTCCTTAACCTGATGCTAAAATGACTAAAGAAGAAATTTATATCATTATGGAACTAATTATGGAAGATTTGCTATATATTAGCAACATATTTGCTACATAATGACTACAAAACTCTGTGGGTATGAATGTCTATACATTTCTTAAAATGTTTGCTAATGTTATTACAAGACCATTATGTTTCTTCAAATTCATTAATCAACCAAGCTTTAAATATCCTTGCCATTTTTGTCAATCTCCTTTCTAATCAGTGGCTATATATGATATAATCTTGTTACATCATATTTTATCATGTTGATAAGAAAGAATATCTGAAACCTAAAGTATTGATGAACAGTAAAAATAAGTGTTAATTTTCTTTATTTTCTTATACCATAAATTTCATATGAAATATTATTTATATTTTCAAAACTTTGAAATAAACATGAGTATTTTATAACTTTGCCCCCCCTTTTTAGAAGAAGATGTTTAAAACCTTAATTGCTAAAATTAAGAATTACAGACATTTTGAAAAATTGTCATTCAATTATAGAGTACTGAAAGAGAAAATATATAAGAAATTATAAAGCAAATAATTTTAAGTATAGAAAAATCATTAGACTTACTGAAGAGAATTTAAAAGCTTCCTAGATAATTTTTTAAAATCCTCATAATAGAAGCCAGGTATGGTGGCGCACACTTGTAATCCCTGTACTTGGGAGGCTGAGACGGGAGGATCTGAGTTTGCAGCCAGCCTCAGTTACTTAGTGAGGCCCTCCGCAACTTAGTGAGACACTGTTTCAAAATAAATAATAAAAAAATAGGGCTGGGGGTGTAGCTCAGAGGTAGAATGCCCCTGGGTTCAATCCCTGGAACCACAAAAAAATTCTCATAATAATAAAATTTTAGAATATGAATATTAAAAATATTCCTTGTGCATTTCTAAAAAGAGGGAAGAATGTGTCAAACAAGAACAAGATTCACAATGAAATTTCAAGATATAGCTGAAGACAAGAAATATTTAAAAAGAACCTTTAATAACCTAAAAGAACAAGTTTTCCAACCTTGAATAGGATAGGTATCCAGTTTGTAAATCCAAATATTTTTCCAGGAAATAGTTCATTAAATTTATTTTCCATGAATTACTGCTTGGGATAATTATTGAGACATATTCCAGGGCTTAAACTAAGAAAGAAGAAAACCTGGATTTTTCGAAGGAATGGATACCATTCACCAAAGGAAGCTTTATGACACAGCGATGCAGCAGGTTTGGAGAGAAGTCCTAGTTACCCTTCCTACCTTATATCACAAAATCCATCCCAGACAAACAGCAGGTCTAATGTGAAGATAAATCATTAAAGGATCTAGACAATCTAGGACAATGACTATGACGCTGGTATGGAGATACTTATTACATAGGATACAGATGTATAGAACATAAAGGAAATAATAAAATTAACAACTATATTAAAATAAAGACAATAAGGATTTCTAATAAAATGGTGACATCTAGTCAGTGAAAACAATCTAGGGAATAAAAGTGGTCATGTCCAACACCTGTTCATATGAGGAGACAGTTGTCAATTCATGATAAATGTGGCAAACAACTCAATTAGAATAGATAAAAATTAGATACTTTATAAAAAAAGTAAATATAAATATCCGGGCACATAAAATGATATTCAAAATATTTAATAGCCAGTGAAATATAATTAAAACTAAAGTAAGATGACACAATTTATCTACACAATATCAAAAATCTAAGACTTTAAGTGCTATATGTTAGTGACAAAGTAAATCCCTAGAAATTTACTTACAGTGGTGGGAGTAGCATATACTGGTGTTCCTCAACAGTAGTGAACTGTTCAAAGTGTTTTTAAAGCTGGGCCTGTGATTTTTATAGCAATATTTATTTTGGCAAAATCCTCTTGACCAAAAAATGGCCTAGCCTTATATTTGGAAATTAATCCTGATTAGATTCAGGCCATTCCTTTTGGTTAAGGACACTGAGGGAGTTTTTTACAGCAGATGAAATAGATGTAGGAAACTGGAAATATTATGATATAAGCTAAAATAAAGGAATATAGTTGGATATAAGGAAGGTATTAAAATTTCTATCAACAAATCAAGTTGGCCATCTTCCAGTCTCTCTCATACACAGAATATTTGTGGCCTCCAATAAGGGGTAGGGGAGGCGGTGGTGGTATCATTTTTTTCCCTCAGTTGTAAATACATTCTTTGTCCTCATGTGCTAGTTTGGCTCAAGAAAAACAAACCCCTCTCAACATCATAAATCCTATACCAGACTATTATACATGGTTTAGATCCTGTATTCCCAAGAGAGGGTGGTATAGAAAGTACTTCTTTTTTTTTAACTTTTTATGTTCATTTATTGGTGCATTGTAAATTATAATTATACATTTTGATATATGTCAGGGTATGAACATCATACATGCACACATTGCACATTTAGCCCTCCCTCCAATCCCACCCTATTCCCTCCCCCTTCCCTCCCTTTCATGCTCCAGATAGTGATTGAGTCTTATAGGTTTGTGTAT
>PVJS01037250.1:0-20023 GCA_004027185.1 Glis glis
TGCCACGCCCCCAGCAACCGCTCCTTAGCAACCAAGCCCCGCCTCCCACGTGGCTGCCACGCCCCCAGCAACCGCTTTTTAGCCACCAAGCCCCGCCTCCAACATGGCTGCCACGCCCCCAGCAACTGCTCCATAGCAACCAAGCCCCGCCCCCAACATGGCTGCCACTCTACCAGCAACTGCTCCTAGCAACCAAGTCCCACCTCCAACATGGCTGCCACGCCCCCAGCGACCGTTCCTTAGCAACCAAGCAAGAGAGCGAGGCGGCCATCAAGCAAGGGGATTGACAGACACGAGCACAGTCCCCGAGGCCACAGCCCAGGGACCCGCCTGCTCCAGCCACACCCCACCTGCCCAGGTCACCGCCCAGCACGTCCACCGCCATGGACTCCATCCACTGATGAGACGACGACCACCATGGCTCAGTGACGTCCCCCGCCATGGACTCCATCCACTGATGAGACGACGACCACCATGGCTCAGTGACGTCCACCGCCATGGACTCCATCCACTGATGAGACGACGACCGCCATGACTCAGTGACGTCCACCGCCATGGACTCCATCCACTGATGAGACGACAACCACCATGACTCAATGACATCCACGACCATGGATTCCACCCACTGATGAGACGACGACCACCATGACTCAGTGCCGTCCACCACCATGGACTCCATGCACTGATGAGACGACGACCACCATGGCTCAGTGACGTCCACTCTCAACATGAATCCATGAGCTCTTCGGGGGCCAGTCTACACCTCACCATGACAATGTCAAAGAAGACACGGGGCACGGCCCCGGGTCACCGGCCGGGGAGTAGTGGGGCCGCGGCCCGTGACATCCTCGTCTCTGCTCTCGTGTCTGGCGTGCGTCTGCAGAGTGAGGTCACCGCTCGCTCCGCACCTCGAGCCCATATGGCCGCTATAAATAGGCTCCCCATAAGCTTGGGGGGTCTGAGCAGGGGTTTCCGCTGCGGTAGCAGATTTTAAAAATGGAAGCTCACGTGGCTTGTGCACATCTGGGTGCCGAGTGTCTGGAATGTTCTGGAATGTTCTGGAATGTTCCTTCTGCAACATGGCTCACAGCTGAGGCGGATGCTGCGAGCGCTTCAGCCACTTCCAGGGGAGAAGTGTGGCGATCTGTGGAGACGTGGAGTTTGTGGGGTGCTGTGGGGAGCAGGGTGGACATGGATACAGCCAGGCGGGGCGTGGTGGTGCACATACTTGTCATCCTGGGACTTGGGAGGCTGAGACAGGAGGATTGCAGGTTGGAGGCCAGCCTCAGCTACTTAGCACAGAGACCCTCAGCCACTCAGTGAGACCCTGTTTCCAAATAAAGAATAAAAAATAGGGCTGGGGGTGGAGCTCGGAGGGAGAATGACCCTGGGTTCTAGTGAGACCCTGTTTCCAAATGAAAAAGTCCCAGGACTTGAGAGGCTGAGACGGGAGGCTGGCAGGTTGGAGGCCAGGCTCAGCCACTTAGCACAGAGACCCTCAGCCACCTAGTGAGACCCTGTTTCCAAATTTAAAAGTCCCAGTCCTTGGGAGGCTGAGACAGGAGGATCCGGGTTCACGGCCAGCCTCAGCCACTTAGCACAGAGACCCTCAGCCACTCAGTGAGACCCTGTTTCCAAAATAAAAAAATGAAATAGGGCTGGGGGTGGAGCTTGGAGGTAGAATGGCCCTGGGTTCAGTCCCCAGTTTAAAAAAGAAAAAAGAAGTCAGGCGTGGTGGCGCACGCTTGTCATCCCAGGACTTGGGAGGCTGAGACAGGAGGATGGTAGGTTGGAGGCCAGCCTCAGCTACTTAGCCAAGAGACCCTCAGCCACTCAGCGAGACCCTGTTTCCAAATAAAGAATAAAAAATAGGGCTGGAGGTAGCTCGAGTGTAGCTCGGAGGTAGAATGCCCCTGGGTTCCATCCCCAGTACCGTAAAATAAAATAAAATAAATAAAAATTAAAAAAATAATGTAAAATAAAATAAATATTAAAAAATAAAATAAAGTAAAATAAATAAATAAATAGATAAAATAAAATAACAAAATGAAGTAAAATAAATAAAATAAAATAATAAAAATAAAATAAAAAATAAAATAAAATAATAAAATAAATAAAAAATAAAATAAAATACATAAAATAAAATAAAAAATAAAAAATAAAAAGGGCCGAGGGTGTCGCTCAAGGTTAGAACATTTTTTTTTCTGATCTTGCATGAGGACTTGTTTTTGATCTCTGTTATCTTCCCCCCCCAAAAAAAGAAAGAAATTATCCCTTTTTTCTGGTGCACGTACGTAAACCCCTACTTAGACATAATACCTGACTTCCAAAAGGGTCCCCAGAGACCAATCATTATTTCTCCAGAGCCCACACGGTTGGGCGGCCGCGCTCTGAGCTATTTTCTTTTTTCTTTTTCTTTTTTTTTCAGAAAAGAAAACCTAGTTTGGGTCCAGGGAGCCCAGTTCCACCTGCCTTTGGGGTAAACAATCATTTATTTTATACATATATATATATATATTTGTTTTAAGGATAAGTATATCCCACGAAACCTTCAGGTTCTACTTAAATGCGTCGGCATCCTGTATTATTACCTGCTAAACTAACCACTGTCCCTCCCGGGCTCCTGTATTATTACCTGCTAAACTAACCACCGTCCCTCACGGGCTCCGATACCCGTTTTTTATTTTTATTTTTTAAATTATTTTGTGTTTTTCTTGTGGTACTGGGGATTGAACCCAGGGCTTTCCACCTCTGAGTTATACCCCAGCCCTATTTTATTTTTTAAATTTAATTCAATATTTTTATTTATTTTATTATTTTATCTTATTTATTTTATTATTATTTATTTTATTATTTGATTTGATTTGATTTGATGGTCGTGGGGATTGAACCCAGGGTCATTCTACCTCTGAGCTACACTTCCAAACCTATTTTTTAATCTTTATTTTTTTGAAACAGGGTCTCCCTAAGTGGCTGAGGGTCTCTTTGCTAAGTAGCTGAGGTTGGCCTCGACCCTGCGATCCTCCCCAAGTACTGGGGTTAGAAGCATGCGCCACCATGCCTGGATCTCAGCCCTATTTTTTTTTTTTAATTTGGAAACAGGGTCACACTGAGTGGCTGAGGGTCTCTACTAAGTAGCCTAGGCTGGCCTCCAACCTGCCAGCCTCCGGTCTCAGCCTCCCAAGGACTGGGATGACAGGCAGGCACCACCATGCCCGGCTTTAAAAGCCCATTTAAAAAGTAATAAATAAAGAGCCGTCATTTATAAAGGTGATTCAAACATAAAATAAATTCAATCTTGTATTAATCAATAATATTAAAATTGGCGACAGAATATTTCCAATGTAACGCTGCATTCAATATTCGCAATGTACTGGCGGATATTTGCTGACCGCAGGAAAACATTTGGGTTGAGTTGACATAAATTGAAGGAGATATTTAAAAAATAATGGTGGCGCACGCTTATCATCCCAGTCCTTGGGAGGCTGAGACTGGAGGATCCAGGTTCGCGGCCAGCCTCAGCCACTTAGCAAAGAGACCCTCAGCCACTCAGTGAGTCCCTGTTTCCAAATAAAGAATAAAAAATCGGGCTGGGGGCGGAGCTCGGAGGGAGAATGCCCCTGGGATTGCAAGTTGGAGGCCAGCCTCAGCTACTTAGCAAAGAGACCCTCAGCCACCTAGTGAGACCTTCTCTCCAAATAAAAAATAAAATAGGGCTGGAGGTGGAGCTCAGCCACTGAGCCAAGAGACCCTCAGCCACTCAGTGAGACCCTGTTTCCAAATAAAGAATGAAAAATAGGGCTGGGGGTGGAGCTCAGAGGGAGAATGCCCCTGGGTTCAATCCCCAGGACTGCAAAAAATAAAAATAAAAATAAAAATAAATAAAAATAAAAATAAAAAAATAAAAATAAAAATAAATAAAAATAAAAATAAAAAAATAAAAATAAAAAAATAAAAATAAATATAAAAATAAAAATAAAAAAAATAAAAATAAAAAAATAAAAATTAAAATTAAATTAAAAATAAAAAAAAAATAAAAATAAAAATAAAAATAAAATTAAAAAAAATAAAAATAAAAATAAAAATAAAATAAAAGCATATGCTGTGGACAGAGATCTAGAAAAATCGTCAGACCCGCCGAGCGCGATGACAGGGTCGCAAAAATATTCTGCTGAGTGCGGAGACGGATGGGAGGCAGGACGGGGAGATTTATAGCGCGACGATGATGCTATTTATATATAAATGAGAAACACACGCTCGGCGACACGTGGGCTGCACACAATTTGGGGGGCAAAAGGGGAAAAAAACGAATTCTATCAAAAGAGAAGATTAAAAAAAAACATCGATTTGATCCTAGTTTGAAAGGATCCGGGGGGTGTCATTGGATCCCCATGATCCAGATGGACCCGACCAAAAGAAAAAAAAAAAAAGAGACCCTCAGCCACTCATTGAGACCCTGGGTTTTTTTTTTTTTTTTTTCAGTACTGGGGATTGAACCCAGGGGCGTTCTGCCTCCGAGCTCCACCCCCGGCCCTATTTTTTATTCTTTATTTTGAAACCGGGTCTCACTGAGTGGCTGAGGGTCTCTTTGCTCAGTAGCTGAGGCTGGCCTCGAACCTGCGATCCTCCGGTCTCAGCCTCCCAAGTCCTGGGATGACAAGCGTGCGCCACCATGCCAGGCTAGCGAGACCCTGGGGGTGTCGCTCCGAGGTCGAACGCCCCTCTGAGCCGTTTTGGGGGGCGGTGACCCCAAAAAGCACACCAGAGTCGGACCTTTTACAAGATACAAAGTTTTTATTACGAAACAAACCCGTTACATAAATTAAGACAGCCGGAAAATTTCCCCCCCCGGAGCGTATTTATATATATATGTATATATTTACAAATCACAGTGATTTTTCCCCCTATTTGTGCAACAAATAAGAGCGGGTTACAATAGACGGGATTCTTTAAATTATTATTATTATTGTTGTTGTTGTTTTTCCGCAAGAGGACTCGGGGTTTCCGTGCAGGGTCCCCGGCTCCGGCTCAGACACTAGAGACCCTCAGCCACCTAGTGAGACCCTCAGCCAATGAGCAAAGAGACCCTCAGCCACTCAGTGAGACCTACAGAGTTATTTTCCCTCCCCGGCGCACACACACACACGGGCCCCATCACGGGGTGTAGAAGACACAGTCGTCCAGTGCAAAACAGAATTCAGAGCCTCCAAGGGTAATGCCGGGACTTGGGAGGCCGAGGCGGGAGGCTGGCGGGTTGGAGGCCGGCCTCGGCCACTGAGCCAAGAGACCCTCAGCCACTCAGTGAGACCCTGTTGTCAAAAAAATAATAGAAAATAAAATAGGGCTGAAGGTCGAGGTCAGCCTCAAGCCACTAAGACAAGAGACCCTCAGCCACTCAGTGAGACCCTGTTTCCAAATAAAAAAGAATAAAATAGGGCTGAGGGTGCAGCTCCGAGGGAGGCTGGCAGGTTGGAGGCCGGCCTCAGCCACTGAGCAAAGAGAGAGACCCTCAGCCACTCAGTGAGACCCTGTTTCCAAATAAAAGTATATACAATAGGGCTGGGGGGTGCAGGCTTGTTCCTCCCAGTCCTTGGGAAGAAGCAGCGGAGACAAGGAGGCTGACGGGTGGGAGGCCGGCCTCGGCCACTGAGCCAAGAGACCCTCAGCCACCTAGTGAGACACTCAGCCAGGGAGCAAAGAGACCCTCAGCCACTCAGTGAGACCCTGCCTCAAAAATAAAAAAATAAAATAAAATAAAATAACATAAAATAAGATAAAAATAAAATAGGGCTGGGGTGCAGCTCAGAGGCACAATGTCCCTGGGTTCAAAGAAAGAAAAAGAAAAGAGTTTCAAAGGAAGGTCCGACATCGACCAGAAAGATTATGGGAAGACTTCCAATCCCATCTGCTCAAAGACAGAGACAACAATTAATAATAATAATAATAATAATAATAATGATAAAATTATTATATTTATTTTTATATATTATAAAATTATTTCTTTATATTATTATATATTATTATTATATGTATAATATTAAATATAATTAAATATAGATATATTTAATTAAATATAATTAAATATAGATATATTTAATTAAATATAATTAAATATAGATATATTTAGTTAAATATAATTAAATATAGATATATTTAGTTAAATGTAATTAAATATAAAATAGTTAAATATAATCATTATATTTATAATAATTATATTTATAATTATATTATTATACATTTATATTATAAAATTATTTTATTTTATTATTATTATTATTATTATTATTATTATTTTCGGTACTGGGGATTGAACCCAGGGCCCTTCTACCTCTGAGCTACACCCCCAGCCCTATTTATTTTGTTATTTTTGAAACTGGGTCTCACTGAGTGGCTGAGGGTCTCTGCTGGGGAGTATTATTATTATTATTTTTTGTGCCACCGGGAGTTGTTTTGAAGACTTTATCGAGCAGAGATGCACAGCGGGGTCCGAAATGTACTTGAAAACCGATTCTCAGCCGGGCGCGGTGATGGCGGCGCACGCCCGTCCTCCCAGTAGTCCTTGGGAGGCTGACACAGGAGGCTGGCAGGTTGGAGGCCGGCCTCGGCCACTGAGCCAAGAGACCCTCAGCCACCTAGTGAGACCCTCAGTCACTCAGTGAGACCCTCAGCCACTCAGTGAGACCCTCAGTCACTTAGTGAGACCCTCAGCCACTTAGTGAGACCCTCAGTCACTTAGTGAGACCCTCAGCCACTCAGTGAGACCCTCAGTCACCTAGTGAGACCCTCAGTCACCTAGTGAGACCCTCAGCCACTTAGTGAGACCCTCAGCCACTCAGTGAGACCCTGTTTCCAAATAAAAAATATATAAAATAGGGTTTGCAGGTAGGTAGCTCGGAGAGAGAAGCCCCTGAGTTTACTCTGCAGCACCACGCACGCACGCACGCACACACACACACGCACAAAAAAAAAAAGAAAAATAGAAAAAAATGTTATTTTTGCTTAGAAAAACAAAATTCACCCCAAAGTATATTTTCCTGCAACATCTGAATTTTCCTCGCGACCCTCTTCTAAGGCATTCCGGTTTAAGAAAATAAATCGTGCAACTCAACTCGGAACACGGCCCGGTCGGTCTCGACCTGTTTCTTCTCGTGCAAAGTTTCATGAATTCGCCTCGAAAAATTATCACAGTGACCACGGTGATTTGATTGTCGCTCTGAAAACTTCAGAGGAAACGATTTTGCAGCGAGTGCAGGGCGCCTGTCGTATCCCGGGACTTGGGAGGAGGCTGAGGCAGGAGGCTGGCAGGTTGGAGGCCGGCCTCAGCTACTTAGTGAAGAGACCCTCAGCCACCTACTGAGACCCTGTTTCCAAATAAAAAATAAAATAAAATAAAGCTTGAGAGGCTGAGGCAGGAGGATCTGTGCAGGTTGGAAGCCAGCCTCAGCTACTTAGCAAAGAGACCCTCAGCCACTCAGTGAGACTCTGTTTCCAAATAAAGAATAAAAAATAGGGCCGGGGGTGGAGCTCGGAGGTAGAATGCTCCTGGGTTGAATACCTGGTACGCCACCAAAAATAATAATAATAATAATAATAATAATAATAATGATGATAATTGCAAAAGATTTTGTGGTTGAGCTGAAATTTTTTTTTAGTACCAGGGATTGTTTCCAGGGGCGTTCTACCTCTGAGCTCCACCCCCAGTCCTATTTTTTATTTTTTATTTGGAAACAGGGTCTCACTAGGTGGCTGAGGGTCTCTTGCCTAAGGAGCTGAGGCTGGCCTCCAACCTGCTCAGCCTCCCAAGCACTAGGATGACCGGCGGGCCGTCATCCCCGTCCCCAGCTATTTTTATTTTATTTTATTTTATTTTTAATTTTGATTTTTTAAATATTTAATTCTTAAAAAAATTTGAAATTTTCAATTATTTTATTTTATTTTTTTAATTTTTGATTTTTTAAATATTTTATTTTTAAAAGAGATTTTAAAATTTTAAATTATTTTATTTTTGATTTTTTAAACATTTAATTTTAAAAAAAATTTTAAATTATTTTATTTTTTAATTTTTGATTTTTTAAATATTTTTTAAAAAATTTTAAATTTTTAAATTATTTTATTTTTTAAATTTTGATTTTTTAAATATTCTATTTTTTAAATTTTTTTTTTAAATTTTTAAATTTTCAAGGCTGGCCTCGAACGTGTGATCCTCCCGCCTCGGCCTCCCAAGTCCAGTCGCGCCCCCTATTTTTTTTTTTTTTAACCCCAATACGGGGCTCTTAATCCGACTTAAAAAAGTTTAAGTCTAGGAGCTGAATCTGGAATCCACAGTAGGAACACAAAATCCAACAGAGAAGACAAAAATCGACAACAACAACAACAACAAAAAAAACCCAAAAAACAAACAAACAAACAAAAAAACCCTGGCTACGGCGCGGTTAAAATTCCAGTTGCATAAATAATCGCAGGTAGGTCCGCGTGTCCCGCCCGCCCGCCCCCCGATTTCTCTGTATACAGACGGCCGTACATAAGTGCAGACACGGAAGGCATTTGTTCGGGGTTTGCATATTTGTGGGTTTTCGCCCTCGGCGCGCTAAAAATCTTCTTTTTCCTGAAAGGAAATAGAAGAAGAAAAAAGAGATTCGGTTAATTTTCACGTCGCTGGGTCAGTTTTCTAACGACGTTCGTGGAAACGGCGTAGAAATTTACTAATATTTAAGTTTTTTCTTGGTCCTGGGGATCGAACCCGGGAAGCTGCACCCCCAGACCTATTTTTTATTCTTTATTTGGAAACTGGGTCTCACTGAGGGGCTGAGGGTCTCTTTGCTAAGTGGCTGAGGGTCTCACTGAGTGGCTGAGGGTCTCTTGGCTCAGTGGCTGAGGCTGGCCTCGAACCTGCGATCCTCCTGTCTCAGCCTCCCCATGAAGGAGGGTCTCTTTATTTGGAAATAGGGTCTCAGTAGGTGGCTGAGGGTCTCTGTGCTAAGTGGCCGAGGCTGGCCTCGAACTTGCCAGCCTCCGGTCTCAGCCTCCCAAGTCCTGGGATAGGACAGGCGGGCGCCAGCGTAAGGCATCCAGCAGTCCCGTGCGGTCGCGTGCGGTTCCGCTGTCTATCGTTTCAGCTCCGGCCCCGCCGTGGTACAAAAAATAGGACCGAGGAAAGTTCCAGAAATCAACAAGGTGAAAAGGTGAAGTTGTGCGCCGCTCGGAGTTGTGCGAAAAGAGGCCACGCGCTCTGCTCCAAATCTCCGGGGACGTGAGAAATTCCGTTGTCCGGTGTTTCCACGGTGTATACGCTACCTGCCTTTTTCCACGCTGTATATGCTTCCCGCCCATATTCATGCCGTATATGCTACCCGCCTTTTTCCATGCTGTATATGCTTCCCGCCTGTATTCATGCAGTGTACACTACCTGCCTTTTTCCATGCTGTATATGGTTCCCGCCTGTATCCACACTATATACGCTACCCGCCTTTTTCCACACTGCATATGCTTCCCGCCCGTATTCATGCAGTGTACACCACCCACCTTTTTCCATGCTGTATATGCTTCTTGCCTTTTTCCACACTGTATATGGTTCCCGCCCGTATCCACACTGTATACACTACCCGCCTTTTTCCACGCTGTATATGCTTCCTCCCCATTTCCATGCTGTATACACTATCCACCCGTATCCGTGCTGTATATGCTTCCCGCCTGTATTCATGCCGTATACGCTACCTGCCTTTTTCCACAGTGCATATGCTTCCTGCCTTTTTCCACGCTGTATACACTACCCGCCCATATTCATGCAGTATACACTACCTGCCTTTTTCCATGCTGTATATTCTTCCTGCCTTTTTCCACGCTGTATATGGTTCCCACCCGTATCCACACTGTACACGCTACCCACCGTTTTCCACACTGTATATGCTTCCCGCCTGTATCCATGCCGTATACACTACCCGCCCGTATCCGTGCAGTGTACGCTACCTGCCTTTTTCCACACTGCATATGCTTCCTGCCTTTTTCCACTCTGTATACGCTACCCGCCCATATTTGTGCAGTATACACTACCTGCCCGTTTCCACGCTGTATATGATACCCACCCATATTCATGTAGTATACACTACCTGCCTTTTTCCACGCTGCATATGCTTCCCGCCCGTATTCATGCAGTGTACACTACCCACCTTTTTCCATGCTGTATATGCTTCCTGCCTTTTTCCACGCTGTATATGGTTCCCGCCCGTATCCACACTATATACGCTACCCGCCTTTTTCCACACTGTATATGCTTCCCGCCCGTATCCATGCTGTATACACTACCCGCCCCTATTCATGCAGTGTACACTACCTGCCTTTTCCCACGCTGATACACTACCCACCCATATTTGTGCAGTATATACTACCTGCCTGTTTCCATGCTGTATATGCTTCCTGCCTTTTTCCACGCTGCATATGCTTCCTGCCTGTATCCACACTACATACGCTACCCGCCTTTTTCCACACTGTATATGTTTCCCGCCCATATCCACGCTGTATACACTACCCGCCCGTATCCGTGCTGTATACACTACCCACCCCTATTCATGCAGTGTACACGACCTGCCTTTTTCCACGCTGTATATGCTTCCCGCCCATATCCACTCTGTATACACTACCCGCCTTTTTCAACACTGTATATGCTTCCCGCCGATATCCATGCTGTATACACTACTTGCACGTATCCGTGCTGTATATGCTACCCGCCCATATTTGTGCAGAATACACTACCTGCGTTTTTCCACGCTGTATATGCTTCCTGCCTTTTTCCACGCTGTATATGCTTCCCGCCCATATCCACACTATATACGCTACCCGCCTTTTTCCACACTGTATATGCTTCCCGCCCGTATCCATGCTGTATACACTACCCACCCGTATCCGTGCTGTATGTGCTGCATGCCCGTATTCATGCAGTATACACTACCTGCCTTTTTCCACGCTGCATATGCTTTCTGCCTTTTTCCACGCTGTATACACTACCCGCCCATATTTGTGCAGTATACACTACCTGCCTTTTTCCACACTGCATATGCTTCCTGCCATTTTCCACGTTGTATACGCTACCCGCCCATATTTGTGCAGTATATACTACCTGCCTGTTGCCACACTGTATATGATACCAACCATATTCATGCAGTGTACACTACCTGCCTTTTTCCACACTGTATATGTTTCCCGCCCATATCCGTGCTGTATACGCTACCCACCCATATTCATGCAGTATACACTACTGGCCTTTTTCCATGCTGCATATGCTTCCTGCCTTTTTCCGCGCTGTATACGCTACCTGCCCGTATTCATGCAGTATATGCTACCCAACCATATGTATGCTGGATATGCTATCTGCCTTTTTCCACGTTGTATATGCTACCAGCCCATATTCATGCAGTATACACTACTTGCCTTTTTCCATGCTGTATATGCTTCTTGCCTTTTTCCACACTGCATATGTTTCCTGCCTTTTTCCACGCTGTATACACTACCCGCCCATATTTGTGCAGTATACACTACCTGCCTGTTTCCTCGCTGTATACGATACCCACCCGTATTCATGCAGTGTACACTACCTGCCTCTTCCCACACTGTACATGCTACCTGCCTTTTTCCATGCTGTATATGTTTCCTAGCCATTTCCATGCTGTATACACTACCCGCCCGTATTTGTGCCGTATACACTACCCGCCTGTTTCCACACTGTATACGCTACCCACCCATAATTCATGCAATATACGCTACCTGCCTGTTTCCATGCTGTGTACACTACCCGCCTTTTTCCACACTGTGTATGCTTCCTGCCTTTTCCCACGCTGTATACACTACCCGCATATATTTATGCAGTATACACTACCTGCCTGTTTCCACGCTGTATACGCTACTCACCTGTATTCACGCAGTATACACTACCTGCCTTTTTCTATGCTGTATATGCTACCCGCCTTTTTCTACGCTGTATATGTTTCCCGCCTGTTTCCACACTGTATACGCTACCCGCCCGTATCCACGCTGTATATGCTTCCTGTCTGTTTCCACGCTGAAGCAACTACCCCCGTTTCCCTGCTGTATACGCTACCCGCCCGTAGTCATGCAGTATACACTACCTGCCTTTTTCCATGCTGTATACGCTACTCGCCTTTTTCCAGGCTGTATATGTTTCCTGCCCGTTTCCACGCTGTATACACTACCCACCCGTACCCACGCTGTATACGCTACCTGCTTTTTTCCATGCTGTAGATGCTTCCTGCCTGTTTCCATGCTGTATATACTACCACCGTTTCCATGTTGTATATGATACCCGCCTGTATTCATGCCGTATACACTACCCGCCTTTTTCCACGCTGCATATGTTTCCTGCCTTTTTCCACTCTGTATATGTTTCCTGCCCGTTTCCACGACGTATACACTACCCGCCCGTACCCGTGCTGTATATGCTGCCCACCTTTTTCCACGATGTATATGTTTCCTGCCTGTTTCCGCACTGTATACGCTACCTGCCCATATTCACACAGTATACACCACCTGCCTTTTTCCACACCGTATATGCTTCCTGCCTTTTTCCACACTGTATATGCTTCCTGCCTTTTTCTACACTGTATATGCTTCCTGCCTTTTTCCACCCCGTATATGCTTCCTGCCTATTTCCTCACTGTATACACTACCCGCCCGTAACCATGCACGATACGCTACCCTCCTTTTTCCTCGCTGTATATTCTCCCCACCCGTCTCCATGATCACTACCGTCCATTAGTCAGTGATAATTCTGCACAGGCCACTGTGAGCGGTAAAAAAAAAGATGGTGTGTTAGAGGGACCCAGGCGGTGGTTATAAGGTCTATTTTGGAGCCGGGCGTGGTGGCGCACACTTGTCATCCCAGGACTTGGGAGGCTGAGGCAGGAGGATCTGTGCAGGTTGGAGGCCAGCCTCAGACACTTAGCAAAGAGACCCTCAGCCACTCAGTGAGACCCTGTTTCAACACAAACATAAAATAAAATGAAATAAAATAAAATAAAATAAATAAAATAAAAATAAATGAAATAAATAAATAAATAAAATGAAATGAAATAAAATAAAATAAAATAGAAATAAATGAAATAAAATAAAATAAAATAAATAAAATAAAATAAATGAAATAAATAAATAAAATGAAATAAATAAAATAAAAAAAATAAAATAAAAATAAATGAAATAAAATAAATAAAATAAAATAAATAAAATAAAATAAAAATAAATGAAATAAAATAAATAAAATTAAATAAAATAAATAAAATAAAATAAATAAAATAAAATAGGGCTTGGTGTTGGAGGTAGAAACACTCTGGGTTCAATACCCAGTACCATGAAAAGGAATAATAATTAATAATAATTTATAATTATTATAACATAATAATAATAGTTATATATTATATATAATATATGTAAAATATATATAATTATAATAAAAATATAATAATAATAATAATAATTAATAATAATTTCATGGTACTCCCAGTACCATGAAAAGGAATAACTAATAATAATGATGATAATAATAATAATAATAATGAGTCTGCAGTATTCTGTTTGACCCTGCCAGCCTTCCTTTTTTTTTTTTGTAATTCCTAAAAATAAAGGTGTACCTTCGCCCTGGGGAACGTTCCAGTTGTTTTCTCAGAAATCCTTGAAGATCTCCAGGTCTTTCTCGGACACCGGAGGCGCCGCGTCCCACTCGCTCTCGGGGTACGTCTCGAAGTTGGAGATGTCGCCGTCGCCCGACAGCTTGGGCACGATGGGGGGCTGCGGGGACGGGGGGACACAGGGACACGGTCAGCGTGCACAACCACACGGCTCACGCTTGGCAAAAAAAAATTATATTTATATATATATGTGGATGGAATATATATATTAATATATAAAGAGCATGTATAAATAACATATATCAGCCTCCCAAGGACTGGCATCATATCCAGGGTTCAACTTTCTGGTTCAGGATTTAACTTTCTGAACGTGGAAAGGGTCCCAGGTTCGGAACCGGCCCGTTCCCCCAGGCGCCACCTTGAGCTTCCTCTGCGGCACGGCGTCCCAGTCCATGGCGCGGAACCAGCGGTGGCTCTTCACATCATTTGCACCGTTCTGCAAGGAAAATAAATAAATGAAATAAATTACTTATTTATTCATTTATTTTATTTTATTTTTTATTTATTTGGAAGCAGGGTCTCCCTAGGTGGCTGAGGGTCTCTTTGCTAAGTGGCTGAGGCAAACATTTATTTATTTACGTATTTATATATTTATTTATGTACTTATTTATTTATTTGGAAGCAGGGTCTCACTAAGTAACTGAGAGTGTCTTTGCTAAGTGGCTAAGGCAAACATTTATTTATTTACATATTTATTTATTTATTTATTTATTTATTTGGAAGCAGGGTCCCACTAGGTGGCTGAGGGTCTCTTTACTAAGTGGCTGAGGTAAACATTTATTTATTTACATATTTATGTACTTATTTATGTACTTATTTATTTATTTGGAAGCAGGGTCTCACTAGGTGGCTGAGGGTCTCTTTGCTAAGTGGCTGAGGCAAACATTTATGTATTTATATATTTATGTATTTAATTATTTATTTATTTATTCATTTATTTATTTGGAAGCAGGGTCTCCCTAGGTGGCTGAGGGTCTCTTTGCTAAGTGACTGCGGCAAATATTTATGTATGTATGTATGTATGTATGTATGTATGTATTTACTTATTTATTTTGAAGGAGGGTCTCCCCAGGCGGCTGAGGGTCTCTGTGCTAAGTGGCTGAGGCCAACTATTCTTTATTTATGAATTTATTTATTTATTCATTTATTTATTTATTTATCTATATGGAAGCAGGGTCTCCCTAGGTGGCTGAGGGTCTCTGCGCTAAGTGCCTGAGGCCAACTATTATTTATTTATGAATTTATTTATTTATTTATTTATATGGAAGCAGGGTCTCCCTAGGTCGCTGAGGGTCTCTGTGCTAACTGGCTGAGGCCAACAATTATTTATTTATTTATGTACTTATTTATGTATTATTTATTTATTTGGAAGCAGGGTCTCCCTAGGTGGCTGAGGGTCTCATTGCTAAGTGGCTGAGGCCAACAATTATTTGTTTATTTATGTATTTATTTATTTATTTGTTTATTTGGAAGCAGGGTCTCCCTAGGTGGCTGAGGGTCTCTTGGCTCAGTAGCCGAGGCCGGCCTCCAACCTGCCATCCTCCTGCCTCAGCCTCCCAAGTTCTTGGGATATGACAGGTCTTTGTGCGCCACCCCGGCGCACAAACCTTTATTTTGTTTTAGGTTTTTTTTTGGGGTGCGCTCTGCCGATGAGTCCCCCCTCCATCCTTTCTAGGGAGCACTGTCCCCGGGGGAGCTTCATGGCCGACGCCGGACACGAGGGAGGAAGACGACTGACTGACCTTCATGTTCCCCAGCCGCCGGGTCCTGTCCACCACCAGCAGTTTCTTAATGAGGTCTCTGTGCGGGAGCCGAAGACAAAAAAACAAATTTAAGACATCTCATGCCGGGCACAGTGGGGGCGCACGCCTGTCATCCCGGGACTTGGGAGGCTGAGGCAGGAGGATCGCAGGTTCGCGGCCAGCCTCAGCTACTTAGTGAAGAGACCCTCAGCCACTCAGTGAGACCCTGTTTCCAAATAAAGAATTAAAAATAGGGCTGGGGTGGAGCTCAGAGGTAGAATGACCCTGGGTTCAATCCCCAGTACCGAATAAATAAAAATAAATAAATAAATAAATAAATAAAAAATAGAAAATAAAATAAAATAAAATATAAAATAAAATAGTAAAATAAAATAATAAAGTAAAATAAAATGAAGTAAAATAAAATAAATAAAATAAAAGGATAAAGTAAAATTAATAAAATAAATAAATAAATAAAATAAAATAAAGTAAAATAAATAAAATAAAAGGATAAAGTAAAATTAATAAAATAAAATAAATAAATAAAATAAAATAAAGTAAAATAAAATAAATAAAATAAAAGGATAAAGTAAAATAAATAAAATAAAATAAATAAATAAAGTAAAATAAAATAAATAAAATAAAAGGATAAAGTAAAATTAATAAAATAAAATAAATAAATAAATAAAATAAAGTAAAATAAAATAAATGAAATAAAAGGATAAAGTAAAATAAATAAATAAAATAAATAAATAAAATAAAATATAAAATATAAAATACAATACAATAAAATAAAATAAAATAAAATAATGACACCTGTTGGTCGGGGGATGCGCACAAACCCGGCCCACGGTCGGCGATGAAACCGACCTATCGACGGAGATGGACTTCCAGTCCCATTTGGGAAAAATGATGTCTCTCTAGCTTTTATTTCTTAGCATCATCCTTTTATTTATATTATTTATTTATTTATTTATTTATTTTTATTTTTTGGGGGGGGTCCTGGGAATTGAACCTCTGAGCTATACATCCCCAGCCCTATTTTTAATATTTTTAAAAATTTTGGAAACAAGGTCTCACTGAGTGGCTGAGAGTCTCTTTGCTGAGTGGCTGAGGGTCTCTTTCTTTGGAAACAGAGTCTCACTAGGTGGCTGAGGGTCTCTTTGCCAAGTGGCTGAGGCTGGCCACGAACCCGTGATCCTCCTACTAATATCTTTTTTGTTTTTTAAACGTGGTGCTGGGGATGGAACCCAGGGACATTCTACCTCCGAGCTACACCCCCAGCCCTTTCGACTTTTAATTTGGAAACAGGTCTCACTGAGCGGCTGAGGGTCTCTTTGCTGAGTTTTAACAGCGGTGTAGACGTGAGTCGCTTTAGGAAGCCACCCGGGTGGGGACCGGAGAGCGGCGCTGGGGACTCACTTGGCGCTGAAATCCAAGTGTGTGGGGAAATCGATCTTTCCCGCCAGAATCTTCTGGTAAATGCCAAAGGGGTTGTCATCGAAAAACGGAGGAAACCTGTTAGAAGAACAAAAAAAAAATCTATTTTTAGCGGAAAGCAGCGTAGATGGAAAAAAAATAAATAAAAAACAGCTTCCCTGGCCGGCCTTCTGCCGTCCCTGCTGAACACAGGCGGAAAATAATTTATTCCACATGTGCAACCTCGGCCCGCCCGGAAATCTTCACTCTCTAAAGACACAGTGTCGGTCGGCGGAGGGTTTTTATCAGGGGCAACAACAAGCCGGGACTTGGGAGGCTGAGACAGGAGGCTGGCAGGTTCGAGGCCAGCCTCAGACACTTAGCCCAGAGACCCTCAGCCACCTAGTGAGACCCTGTTTCCAAATAAAGAATAAAATAGAAGTAGGGGTGTAACTCAGAGGTAGAATGCCTCTGGGTTCAATCCCCGGGACCAAAACAAACAAATAAACAAGCAAAGGAACAAAAAATATATCACCGGCCAGCAAGGTGCATTCCAGGACTTGGGAGGCTGAAACAGGAGGATCGCAGGCTGGAGGCCAGCCTCTGCCACTTAGTAAAGAGACCCTCAGCCACCTAGTGAGACCTTTATTTCAAAATTAAAAAAATAAGTAAATGAAAAGGCCGGGGGTGTAGCTTGGACCTCGAATGTCCCTGAGTTCAATCCCCAGTGCCCAAAATATGGTATTCTAAATATTATATTCTCTCTCTATAAAATTCTAATATATAAAATTCTAATATATAAAGTTCTAATATATAATTCTAATATATAAAATTTAAATATAAATTATATTTATAATATAAAAATTCTAATATATAAAGTATTATACTGTAATATTGTGTTGTGATAACATAATTGCGTAGTAACAATTCAATTCTGTGCTATTTTCTGCACGATTCTATCCTAAGAATAGAGAGCGATCCTGGGGCAACGCTGCCCTCGTGTGGTCGGTCGTGGTAAGGACCGAAAATTACAATTAAATTAAATTAAAATTAAAATTAAGTTAATATTAAAAATAAGTTTAAAATGAAATTTAATTGTAATTAAACATAAAATTAAAATTAAATTTAATTGTAATTAAAAATAAAATTAAATCTTAATTAAAATAAAATTAAAATTAATTTTTAATTAAAAATAAAATTAAAATTAAATTTAATTGTAATTAAAAATTAAATTTAATTGTAATTAAAAATAAAATTTAATTTAATTTTAATTAAAAATAAAATTTAATTTAATTTTAATTAAAAATAAAATTAAAATTAAATTAAAAATAAAATTTAAAAATAAAATTAAAAATAAAATAAAAATTAAAATTAATTAAATTAACTCGAGTTAATCTGAAGTTGAAGGGTGTAGAGGGACAGACCGGGCTCCGCGGGATGTGATGGACATGGAGGAGGAAAGAGGAATGGGGGAGTCGGAAGGTCAGAGAGAGAGAGAGAAGGAGGACAGAGGGACAGAGAGATTGATCAGAGGACAGAGAGACAGAGCGATCAATGAGAGAGACGACAGAGGGACAGAGCGATCGATCAGAGAGGACAGAGGGACAGAGCGATCAATGAGAGAGACGACAGAGGGACAGAGTGATCGATGAGAGGACAGAGGGACAGAGAAATTGATGAGAGAGACTACAGAGAGACAGAATGATTGATCAGAGGACAGAGGGACAGAGCGATCGATGAGAGGACAGAGGGACAGAGAAATTGATGAGAGAGACTACAGAGAGACAGAATGATTGATCAGAGGACAGAGGGACAGAGCGATCGATGAGAGGACAGAGGGACAGAGAAATTGATGAGAGAGACTACAGAGGGACAGAATGATTGATCAGAGGACAGAGGGACAGAGCAATCGATCAGAGGACAGAGGGACAGAGCGATCGATGAGAGGACAGAGGGACAGAGCGATCGATGAGAGAGACGACAGAGGGACAGAACGATCGATCAGAGGACAGAGGGACAGAGCGATTGATCAGAGAGGACAGAGGGACAGGGCGGTCGATGAGAGAGACGATGTCGATAGGGAACAGGGAGGTGATCGATGAACTGAAATTATTGATATCTAGAGACATAGATGGAGACAGAGGGTAGAGATGGACGGATGGATAGATCGATGGATGATGGATGATGGATGGATGGATGGATGGATGGATGGATATATAGATGGATGGATAGATGACAGATGATCAATACATGTGATAGAGTAGATGGATGGATACATAGATGGTTGTGAGAGATAGATAGATGATAGATAGATAGAGAGAGAGATAGATAGATAGACGGACAAAGGGACAGACTGATCAATGAGAGAGGAGAGATGATGTCGATAGGGAACAGGGAGGTGATCGATGAACTGAAATTATTGATATCTAGAGACATAGATGGGGAGAGAGGGTAGAGATGGGTGGATGGATGGATGATGGATGGATGATGGATGGATAGATGATCAATAGATGTGATAGAGTAGATGGATGGATACATAGATGGTTGTGAGAGATAGAAAGATAGATAGATGATAGATAGATAGATAGATAGATAGACGGACAAAGGGACAGACTGATCAATGAGAGAGGAGAGACGATGTCGATAGGGAACAGGGAGGTGATCGATGAACTGAAATTATTGATATGATATCTAGAGACATAGATGGAGAGAGAGGGTAGAGATGGATGGATAGATACATCAATGGATGGATGGATGATGGATGGATCAATGGATGGATGGATGGATGTATAGATGGATGGATGGGTGGACAGATGATCGATAGATGATCAATAGATGTCATAGAGTAGATGGATGGACACATAGATGGATGTGATAGAAAGACAGAGGGACAGATCGATCAATGAGAGAGAGAGAGAGACGATGTTGATAGGAAACAGGGAGGTGATCAAAGAACTGAAATTATTAATATCTAGAGACATAGATCGAAACAGAGGGTAGAGATAGGTGGATGGATGGATGGATGGGAGGATGGATGGATGGATGGATGGATGGATGGATGGATGGGTGGATGGATGGATGGATGGATGGATGGATGGATGGATGGATGGGAGGATGGATGGATGGGAGGATGGATGGATGGGTGGATGGATGGATGGGAGGATGGATGGA
>PVJS01037251.1:0-20021 GCA_004027185.1 Glis glis
TGAGGCTGGCCACGAACCCGGATCCTCAGGTCTCCACCTCCCAAAGTACTGGGATTACAAGCGTGCGCCACCATGCCCGACTTTTTTTCTGTGTTTCCTAAACCCCTCAAAATGAAGATGAAAACATCACTTATCTCTAAATACTGATGCTAAATTCCTAAATTAGCAGAAACCTAGAAACCAGGAGATAGGTCATGGATGAAGAGAATGGTGAGAAGTAACTGAGACATCTGCTGTTTTTATTCTAATCCAAAACATTTCTAGACTAAGCATTCAGGACACAAACCAAACAAGAAGTCCAGTAGAACTTGTACAATATTCCAGTTCATTGAGTTCTATAGAACAATTGGGCGATTGCTTCCACTAAACATTCTTGGTGAAGTGTAGGAAGATGAGATTATTCACCCAACTTTTTCTATCTCAAGTTCCCTCACTGGCCAGATTCAGCAGCATTCCATGTGTTTCATATACTGAATGAGCTCACTTACTTTTTCCCTTGGTTCATCATTGCACACACTCATATCATCTTCCTGCATTTCCTATCCATAATTTCTGTACACTTTTTGAAAGTCTTCACTTTGTTCAGACTTCCTTTGACTCTATACATTTAAATCCTAGTTCATAGTCCTAAGGGAATGTCCTTTATTCAAGCTCATTTTATCAATCATATTGATAAGGAACATGCCACTTACCAATGTGTTCTCTCTCTCTGTCTCTCTCTCTCTGTTTCTCAATACCTACAGATTTATTTAGCTACAGATTTATTTAGTTGACTGCTTTATTGTTATTATTGTATCATCTCTATCTCCTTCAGTTCGCTCTGAATCTTTTCAATTACTCTCAGTTCCATTCATTAAATTCACCTTTTAGCTTCTCATCTCAGTAACTGAAATTGTGGAACAAATTTTCTAGACGACTTAGTGATATATTCTGTAGGTTACACAAAAATCTTCTTCAAATAAGCATGAATATGTATGAAATTTGTGGCATTTTGTTCTGCCCTGATACTATTCTTTTATTTTCTGTATCAGTATAGTTGTTTTTTTTTTGTTAATTATTACTCTTTGTCACTCTTTGCAAAGGAATTTCTCTCATTCTTTTCTCAATTCTCTTTCTTTTTTTCTGCCAATAATTTACCAAAATGCTTCCTTTGGATGTTTTGAAAGCCTAATTATTCCAAGTATAATAAATTTTATACTGATCCACTCTAACTTTTAAAATGTGCCAAACAGAAGTTAGGCATGGTGGTGCATGCCTATATTCCAGTACTTGGGAAGCTGAAACAGGAGGATTGCAGGTTTGAGGTCAGCCTCAGCAACTTAGCAAGGCCCTGTTTCAAAATAATAAAATAAAATAGGGATGGGGTGTAGCTCGTAGGTAGAATGTCCTCGAGTTCAATCTCCAGCACCAAAACAAAACAAAACACCAAACAGAGATCTCAAGTAGGCTAGAAGGCTGGGGGAGGGGGGGAACACACCCAGAAGTTTGAGAATTTAAAGTGTTGGTATTTGCAAATGTTTTGTTATAGCATTGTTAGATTTTTACCTACATTAATCATCTCTCTCTCTCTCTCTCTCTCTCTCTCTCTCTCTCTATATATATATATATACACACACACATATATATATACACATATATATATAATTTTATATACAATATCTATACTATTTTAGAGTTTTTTCCAGTTTACATTTCTAATCAGATGTCTTCAGTAAGACTGATGATATCTGCTTGTCACTTATTCTTATAAATGATATTGCTCTATACTATCTAGAATGTGGCCTCAAAATTTAGTCTCCTCCCTACTTTCTGACTGGAACTTCCTCCTGTGAATAGCTCATTTTCATGTCACCTTCTTTACTTTTATACTTTTTGTGTTTTTGGCATGGACATAAATTCTCATCTTCTATTCCTTCCAGCTAGAACAAAATAAATGCATATTTCAACAGTCTCTCATCCTTCAAAGTTATCCACACAAAACCCATAAATTCTATAAAAATTCAAAACCTGTGCATCTCTGTGTGTTTAATAGCCACAGCTTCAATAAAACTCTTTGTTGCTAAGTTTCTAATCACTGAGAAAAGAAGAGAGTGTTACCTAAGGAATTTAACCCTATGAAGCATATTATTAAAAATTACCATTCTGCAATGGCACAATGCAGAAAAATTGAGAATACTGAAGGTTAAGTCCCCCCACCCCACTTTTCAACTTAAACTGAAAGTACTGTGGAATTCAATGACAGCTTTCATGAGAAGAAATAATAAATTTCATCCTACCAAAGTAGACACTCCTTCCTGAGACATTTGACATTTGAGAGATAAATCTTGACATTCAAGAGATAATAAATCTTGATTCCCTCACAAATGTAGAAATGTGACTACTGTCTCCAGCTTTTCTCAAACCCTGCTTCCGAGCAAAAGTATATGCTTCCCATATATTTATTTGTTCCTTTAGCTTTTGTTTTGTCATGAAGTATAACATGTTTGGGACCTCAAGTGGCTCATTTCGAGGGTGCCAATGAACAGAAGCCCAAAGATGACCTGAGACTCAGTTGGTCGAGTGTCTAAGTCAGGACACACTCCAATGTCTCAGCACATGGACTTCAGATTCGTGCTTTGTTCAAATAATAGGGTTTTCTATGACACAAATATTTATGGGCTCTAAAAAATTGCTGAAACCTCAAATATTAAATTCACAAATGTCAAAGACTAATTGAAATAACGATTCAACCTTGTCTAATGTGTGCTCTTTGTGCTGCCATTATGTGGCAAATCAAATCAGTGGGACAACATTTAGGGACAAAGAACAAACCTATTGTTCCAATTAAAATGGGAATTGTAAAATATTAGGCGAGATGAAAAGTTCTACTTCAGCCACTCCTGGTTCCCAAGACTACCATGAATCACTTCCTAGGATGTACAGTTTCTTACTTGAAAATCTTTAAGGGACAAATTTGGAAGCTCATTTTTTTTTCAGCTTCCTAACTAGATCAAACATGTTGATTTAGATTTTTAGGAGAGAAAATTGAGAGAGATATTTAGAAATAAATAAATTTGGCATTCCATCAAATTTCGTGATTCTGTTTTCAATGGAGAAGAATCCTCTGTCCTCGGGTTAACTATAATATGTGATCTGCTTGTAGCCGTCTACATCCAGATGGGGTAGGGCTGTAATGTCACTCTATCATGGTAAACACCACTCTCAGCTGCCTTTTCTGTCACTGATAGCATCTCTGTCAGACACTATGAAGGTTGCTGTAAAAAAACATTAAGTGAGCTTCTAACTTACACAAGTACAGTTGGAAGCTTGAAAAATGGTTTCAAAAAATGGTTTGAATATAACATTACCAAGGGGGAAAGACATTTGCATGAAATAAAAGCTTTCTCCCACCCCACCTCCATCTCTTTGTGCATCAATTCTGTGAAGTATGGCTAAGGTCGTCCTAGCGTTCTCACATAATAGCTCTAAGTAAAGTGCTCCTACACTTTCTTCCAAAAGTTGGCCTGTTAAATGACGCATTGTATAATACAAGAGTAATGGAGGCTTTTGAAGGTAATTTAGAATTTAAGTTAGAAATAGTAAATTAGGATTTCAAAAATTATACATTCTTAATATACATTTTTAGCTCAATTTTCTGGTCACGAGTTTTTCTTCTGCTTTTAAAAGCATATGTTTAGGACAGATATAGATATATGAAGCAAATTGAGTTTTACAGGGCCTCCTACTACACTTCGAAAGAGAGTCTCCAGTGCAGAAATCAGTACATAAAATAACTGTACACAAGTGTCATTATATTCATTTCAGCCCCAAGATTACTGCCTAGCTTTACATCCCATTTTATTTAAATAATGACTGAAACTTTCCTGCACCTGTAGTTTGGTTGGAAAAAAGAATGGCAAAGGTTTGAGTGACTGCTATCTGACTGAAATAATTAATTTTTCCAAGTTACTAGTGTGTCATTAAGAAGTGACTTATGTATGGAGCAAAGTCAAATTTACTAGCTCATTACTGAAAAGTTTGGTGGTTCCAAACCCATGTGGAAATCTAAATCATTGGAGAATTCTTCCAAAATGCGCATTTCAGGCTGTCAACCTAAACATTGGAACGACCTTAAGGAACTGGGGTGCTGTTATTTGCATTAATCTACAATGGTCCTCTAAAAGACCCTGATGTTCAGCGAAGTTTAAGAACCACTGAACTAGAAGTTATTGGACTGAAATTTACAGAGCTAATATTTGTAAGTTTTCCCATAGTAATAGACATCTAGCATTAATATATTATATTTAATCACCCTAATATGATCAAATTATTTGATATGCTTAAGTGAAAACCATTTTGTTCCTTATTTGTGATTCATGCTTGCATTAAAAACTTATTATAATGAATTTTAAATAGTTCTGATCTAATATGTAAACTATGGTCTCTAAAGTGGGAGATGCAAAGCATAGGTTCTATGTGTATAAGAACATATGCTGTGAACAATAAAAATCCCAATTAGGATGGAAAATATTACCCCAAGCTAGTGCCTTTTAGGGTACTAATTCTTTTTTTAATCAAATGCATCCATTTTTATAGCTTTGTAGAAAAGAGTATTATGTGTTATGTATGTGTATGTGTTTTGGAAGCATTTCATGGAGTCTTAATGGCTTCTAAAACAGGCATTGTGTTATCTCTTGCATAAATTTTCATAATACTTGAAGAGAAGGGGGGCTTCTTACATAAACATTAACTGTTAAATCTGAATTGTTCTTGGGACTTACTGAACCCAAGGTTTGCAGGACCAATTTTTGGTCCTATGCAAGACAAACATAGTAATGTGTGTTCTTACTCATCTACATATGAAGGAACATGTACAGGGGACATTCAGGAACCATACTTTTTTTTTTTTTTTGCAGTACCAGGGATTGAACCCAGGGGTGTTTTACCTCCAAGCTGCATACTTTTTGCCATGGATAGGATGGTAAACAAGTCTGAGACACCCTGCCCTAACAGAATTTTCCATGTTGGGGAAGATAAGCATTAAACACAAAATTTATGAATAAATACCACCAAGGAGAAATGTAGTGAGGATGATACCTCTGCCTATTTGCTGTCAAAGCAGACTCCCACAGGATGAGTAGGGTTATCTAGCTATGTGTGCAGAAAGAGTTCAAGGCAGAGAAAGCTGCCTACTTTGAGAAGGATCCAACCTGCCTACTTTTTTGAATTGCTCTTACATGTAGGTGGTGGTGTAAATTACAGGACTCTAAAAGTAGACAGCTGGACATCTGTATCCCTAAATCTAACTGCCACAACTTGCCAGCCATATCTTTGAACAGATTAACTAATCTCTCTAAATGCCTTTATCTGGTAAGTAGAGTTTATAATAGGGTTGTAGTGAGGACAAAAGGATTACATAATAGCTAATTACAGAAAATAATACTAATGACTTGCTTATATATAGTCATATATAACCTTACCTTATTAATGCATAAATTCCTAAATAAGTTCCTACCTCAAGAAATGAGTTCCAATTCCAGGGCTTTCTACACAATACTGTATTGTAAGATATTGTGGGTTCCTGCAGAAAAGCTTATAAACACATTATTGCTATTCAAGATTTGGGAGAAGAAAATTAGATAGGAAAAGTAAAAAAATCCCAGAATCATTGTCTTTCATATTAAAAAATGTTATACAGTGCTTACTGGAAAATAAAAGGCTGCCTTAGAATTTTAAAATTTACTTTAAATGTAGATGGTACCAGAACAGGCAACAGGACAGCAAAGCAATTAATTTGAATAAACGACCCAAAGAGTATTGGCAAAAATTATCTTAATTGCTTTTATGCACAGGTTATCATTGCTATAAATATCAAAATTAGATTTTAAAGTGATCGGATTATTTTATGAGTTTCCAAAGCTCTTATAGGTTACCAGCTCAGGCAATAATATTTTAATCAAACTTCATGATGCAGAAAGTAAAGTGATCATTCAGAGGTCAGGATGACATTTATGGGCTTGAGAGATTTCTATTGGTCTCGAATATGGCAGAGTGGGTCCCACCAGAGGTAGAATCTGAGTAGAAGGATTTATCACCCGATGTGGAACAGAGTTCTTATACCACTAATTAATCATTAGGGGCAAATAGAAGATCTTGTCTGACAATAGTTCAAACTTCTTAAATTCCATTGTGTGTATATCTAATAATTTTGTAATCCATTCATCTGTTGATGGACACCTAAGTTGGTTTCATAATTTGGCTATTGTGAATTGTGCTGCTATGAACATGGGTATGCATATATTACTGTAGTTCTGATTTTGGCCCCTTTGGAAAGATACCCAGGAGTAGTATAGCCAGATCATGTGGTGGATCCATTCCCAGTTTATTTGAGGCATCTCCACATTGATCTACATAGCAGCTGTACCAATTTGCAATCCCACCAATAGGGTAGAAGAGTTCCAATTTCCCCACATCCATTGCCAACATTTATTGTTTTTTGACTTCTTGATGATTGCTATTCTGATTGGGGTTAGATAGAATCTCAGCGTAGTTTTGATTTGCATCTCCCTGATTGCTAATGATGTTGAACATTTTTTCATGTATTTATTGGCCATTTGTTTCCCTTCTTTTGTGAAGTGTCGATACAATTTGGTTGCCCATTTCTTGATTGGGTTTTTTGTGTTTTTTAGTGTAAAGTCTTTTAAGTTCTTTGTATATTCTAGATATTAGTCCTTTATCAGCAGGATAGCTAGCAAGCATCTTCTCCCATTCTGTAGGCTTTCTCTTTAGACTCCTGATGGCTTGAAACAGGGTCTCACTAAGTTGCTGAGGCTGACCTTAAACCTGTGATCCTCCTGTCTCAGCCTTCCAAGTACTGGGATTACAGAAGTGCGCCACCATACACAGTTTATATACGGACATCTCTCTGAGGTGAGGCGGTAGTTAATATGATCTTGCATTTGCTCTGTGTTGGGGATTTTTCCCTTGTGTTTCAGATTTGTCCAAATAAAATGAAGAAAAGAAATGAATGCTAAATGGAAAATGAGTGTACTATACTGTTTATTCATAATTTTCTTTGACCCTTCTGAATCTAATCTTTGACCCTAAGGAATAATGCTTCCACCAGTGAATACAGCCATGGTTACATTAACTATTTCAGAACTGTAGCATTTTGAACCGTTACTCTGGCATCTTGTCGGATTCAATAACTAGGAAGTACTTCCAGGGGAGCAGGGTTAAGACATAAAAATTGACAGGTACTAATTTTCACCATAACTCAGCTCTCACCTCTCAAGCCATCATCTTGACAGTATCTGTGCCCCTCTCTGTGTGTCCAGAGCTATTACTGAGAATCCTGTCTTTTATACCTATAGCAAAGACCGGCTTCTGATGTTACCACTTTCTACCCTCGCCCCATCAGGCTCTGGAGTGTCAATTGCTTTCCTTTGCTGTGGATGCCTGATTGATTCACCATCCTTTCTAGCTTCTCTCAACTCTGCTCATGTCTCTAGTCCCTTCAGTGGACTCATCAGTTAACTCTTGCAGTGTACCTTCTGTATTCTGCTAACATCCTAACTGACTAAATTTATGGTTGACAAATGCCTTTTGTAACACCCTAAAGATTAAAACTTACTTGTGTAGCAATAGATATTATCAATTTTTTAAAAAATCTGACTCCACCACATGTGGCTGTGAAGTATGTTTATTTGACCAGTTGTGTCAATTACAGAGAAAAAGGGTTCTGAAGGAAAAGATATATTCCCTGAGAACAGATGGATCAAGGGTAGTAGTATTCTGAGTATTATCTTCTATAACCAACGTACTAATTATTTGGACAGTTGCTGTATTTTTACTAAGTTAATTGTATCATGATTCTATCTGCAATATGCTTAAGTAGAATGAATTAGTGAAAATAACATAAATCCAAAGGTGTCCAAACCTAGCACATTGGAATGATAACAGGGAATCTTATCATTTATATCTTCATAAACCTATTCTATTTTTTATCTCAGGAAAATAGCCCTTAGTTACTTGGCTAACTGCTATATTTTTAGTTCCTTTATTACTATTCTGCTTTAAGACAATGATAATGATCTATTTTATAAGTCTGAATTATTCTGTCAAGGATTGTTCCTTAAGAACCTACACAACTAATTCAAAAATACATACTGTTTTGTTTTGTTTTGTATTTTCCTTTGGGGGAAGGAAATGAAAAAAAAAAAAGAAACACTCAGAATATTATACGGAGTTAATGACTGCCACACATCAACTCTTACTGGCCATTGCCTTCGCTGCTCCCCCAATACTTTTACTGAGAAACAGAGTTTTATGATTCCCATTTAAACTTCCCATTTTGCTGTTTGGAGTCTAACATAATATTGTTGAAACATACTCTTTGGATGTAATAAGAAAATGATCAATTTTAAGGCCAAAGACACAGCTAATGGCATCTCAGACAAAAGATGTGTAATGCCCCACACACTACAGTTAAAAGGAGGCTGCAGGCTTTGGAAGCTGTTCATTGCAATTGAGAAAGCCTCTTGTTTCTTCCTGTATTCTGCAAAAATCACTGTAGCAAACTTGTTGGCTTTAACCAACTAGTGTTTTCATGTCTCAGCAAAGATGTGATTCAAAGAAATCTCCCTTTGAAACCTGTGATAAAAGACTACTTAGAGAAAACTGAATCCATCATCAAATAACTTGTATTTTTCTTAAGAAAATGGAAAAGGAAAGCACAGCTCTTACTTGCAATGCATTATTAATAATATTTTGAGTAGCTTTACTTTTTTTTCTGTGGGAATACTATAGTGTCAGACATGTTCTAAAAGAACACCAATCTTCTGTCTAAATAATAGACATTTAAAATTGAATTTAAGTGGGACAATATGGCAATGTAAAAGTCAGTCAGTATTTATCAAGGGCTTTTTCTCAGGAAAAATATCCCTGCATCAAAAATACATAACTATAATTTTTCAGCATTTACATGGCCAGGAATTACTTTAATACAAATTTTAGCCACTCTTCTGAACCATAGATCCCATCCCTAGAATCCTTTTCCAATTTCTCAACCTAACTCATTCTCTACATTTATCTATGTGGACCTTGTTCCTTAGGTTCTATTCAATTTAGTTCAAATCAGTAATTCATGCATACACATATTATGTGTCTATACTTGAGTTAATATACGTATGATATTGGCACTAGTGCCAATAACACAATAATTGTCAAACAGTGAATGAGTTCATAAATAAATTACATGATACAGACTAAATGTGAAATCAGTCTATAAAGATAGATCTTGACAAATCAATAACAAAACTAATGCAGAAAAGGCCCTTTTAATTCTGAATTTGTAATCATTTCTATAAAATTATGTAGGATTTGACAACACTCATGCATAGTTTGTATAAGAATTTTACAACCTTATGGTCCCCAAATTATAAATTTTAGAACTTTTCTACTGAAGAACAGTTAAAATCACAAATGCCAAAATTGATACCAAATATGAACAAAATTATTTTTGAATGTGTGTACAAATGGAGCACAATATAGAATGCAGAAATATACCTTTTGATTTTTTTGACTCGTTCAAGAGTATATTGTGTAATTTCCACATACTTGTGCATCTTCCAATTTTCTTCTCCAGATTTGGGAAATTTTCTGTCATGATATTGTGGTTGGAAAGCTACTTAATGTGATTTCAAACTTCTTGAATTTATAAACACTCATTTGCAGCCTGACTAACCAGGAGAACGACCCATGTGCACTTGAAAAGATCATATGTCCTGCCTGTGGGATGGAATGTTCCAGGTATGTCTGTTAGGTCCCTCAGGTCTACTGTGTTGTGGAAGCCCACTGTTTCCCTGTTGATATCCTACCTGGGAAATGTATTTTTGAAAGTGGAATATTTAAGTGCACTAGTATTATTATCATATTGTGTCTCTTCCTCTTCAGTTTGGTTAATATTTGCTTTACATATTTAGGAGCTTCAATGTTGAGGGCATGTATATTCACATTTGTTATAGCTCTTGAGAAAATGATACACTTATCATTGTATAATGATGCTAATTTTCTTTGAACATCCTTTGATTTGTCTGCTTTGACTGATATATTAACCTCTGCTTTCTTTTGTTTTCCATTTGTATGAAATATCTTTTCTATCCCTTCATTTTTAGTGTATATGTGTTCTTAAAGCTGAAGTGAGTCGCTTATAGACAGTACACAGTTGGGTTTTATTTTTTAATTCATGTAGCCTCTCTACATCTTGATTGGAGAATGTAATCCGCTTACTTTCAAGGTAATTATTGAGAGGTGAGAATTACAATTGCCATTTTATTAATAATTTTCCATTGCATTAGAGCACCTTTGTTCTTTTATTATTTTCTTGTGTCTTTCTTTATAACTTAATGCTTTTTTGTAGTAGTATGCCTTGATTACTTTTTCTTTATCTTTTTTAACATACTATATATATTTTTAGTTACCATGAAGCTTACATAAAACATTATAGTTACAATATTCTATTTTAAGGTGATAACAGCTTAACTTTGACCATACAAAAACCATACACATTTATTTCTAACCCCAAATTTTATTTTACTGATGTCATAATGTGTGTCTTTTATAATGTGCATTCATTAACCAATTACTGTAGCTGTAGTTACTCTTAGTTATTACTTTCTTTTAACTTCTACACTACAGTTAGAAGAGATTTATCTACCACTACCATAGTATTGGAAAATTCTGGATTTATTTAATCCTTACCTTTCCAGTGAATTATATATTTTTATATTGTTAGTTAGTTTCCTTTTATTTCACTTTGAAGAATCTCCTTCAGCACTTCTTATAAGGCATGTTTAGTAGTACTGAACTCCCTCAGCTTTTGTTTGCTTGGAAAAATCTTTATATCTCCTTCATTTCTCAAGGACAGTTTGCCAAGTATAGGATTCTTGGTTGGCAGAGTTTTTTTTCTCTTCTAGCATTTTAAATATATCATCCTACTCCCTTCTTTCCAATAAGATTTCTACCTCAAAATCCATGAGTAGCATTAGGCAGCTTTCCTTCTCTTATTACCTTAAAAATTCTCTATATTTAACTTTTGATCATAGTGTGTCTTTATGCTTAATCTATTAGAGGTTCTTTAGGCCACTTGGATATGGATGTACTTCTCCAGATTTGGGGAGTTTTCTTCCTTCCTTCCTTCTTTCTTTCTTACACCTTTTTTTTTTTTTGGTACTGGGAATTGAACCCAGGGGCATTCTACCTCCAAGCTACACCCCCAGTCCCCAGCCCTTTCTATTTTTTCTTTTAAAACAGGGTCTCACTAGGTTGCAGAGGGTCTTGCTAAGTTGCTGAGGCTGACATCAACTTTAACATCCTCCTGTCTCAGCCTCCCAAGTACTGAGATTACAGGTGTGCACTACCACACTCAGCTTTATTATTTCTTTAAATATGCTTTCTTTTCCTTTATCTTTCTCTAGTCCCTCTTATACCCCAACATATACATTTTGGTCCTCTTAAAAGTGTTCTATAATCCCCAGATAATTTATTTTTTCTTTCTTTCCTCTGATTGGATAATTTCAGATGAACTATCTTTGGGCTTACTGATTCTTTGTTCTGCTGGATCAAATTTGCTATTGAAGTTCTATAAAAATTTTTTCAATCATTCATTGAGTTCCCAGCTCCAGAATTTATGTTTGGTTCTCTTATATGGTTTCTATCTCTTTAACTTTTGATTTGTTCATTATAACTTTTGCTTTTCTGTTTTCATTTATAAACAGTCCTCAATTTATAATGGTTATATTTCAGATTTTTTGATTTTTTGCCGGGTATGGTGGCACATGACAGTAATCCCAGTACTTGGGAGGATGAGACAGGACTGCCATAGGTTCAAGGCCAGCCTCAGCAACTTAGCTAGACTCTCAGCAACTTAGTAAGATCCTGTTTCAAAATTTAAAAACTTTAAAAAGGTCTGGGGGTGTAGCTCAGAGGTAGAAAGCCTCTGAGTTCAATCTGCAGTAGCCCTCCCCCAAAAAATATTTTATGACTTTACAATAGTTCACATCCAGTAGAAACTTACTTCCAGTGTTGAATTTTGCTCTTTCCCCAGGCTAGTGGTATGTGGTAGAATAGTCTCCTGTGATGCTGAGCCATGGCAGTGAACAACATCTCCTAGTCAACCACATAATCCAGAGGGTGAACAACTGATACACTACAGTATACTGTGTTGCTAAGCTATGATGTTTGGTAGGTTAGGGGTATTAAATACATTCTCAACTTACAATGGGTTTATCATCATGTTACCCTGCCATAAGCTGAGCAGCTATAGTTGTCTGTATTCTTTTGTAACTCAAAAGCTTCTTTAATATGATTATTTTGAAATCTTTTCCAGGCAGTTGTAGATCTCTACTTCTCTAGGTTCAGTTACTGCTCTTCATATTGTTTCTTAGGTGACCCTTACAGTTATTCACAATTCTTGTGGCTTTGCATTGATGTCTTCACATTTAAAAAGTTAGGCACCTCCTCCTATCTTTACAGAAGAGCTTTGAAAGGGATAGCCCTTCACATTCAGCCTGTCCAGAGATCCTAGATGGGCTGTCTGGAAGAGCTCATAACTAGACTTGCTGAAGGAGCCCTAGGTGAACTGGTACAGTGACTTGGGCAGTGGACAGGTAAACCAGTACTCTGAGTCCACTGGAGTGGGCCTGGACTTTTCATATGCATGTGAAGTCCAGGAGTCTGGGTCCATGGGGGAAGGCCTGGAGCCTGGGTTTGTGGAGCATCAAGTTCTGCATATGTGAGCCTAGATCTTGGGTTTATAGAGGCTGAGAGAGAAGCAGATCAGTGGTGAAGGGCCTGGAACATGGATCTGTAGGAGTAGGTCTGTATCTTGGATCCATGTAGGCCAGTTCAGTGCTATAGCAGGCCTTGGCCTCGAGTCCACCATAGCAATTCTGGACTCTGAGTCTTCAGGAGCTGGTTAACACTGAGGACATCCTAAAACCTGCATCCTCATGTACCCAGAACCTGGGTCCACAGGGCAAACTTGGAGGAAAGGTCTGTGGGTCCTGTCCAGGAGCCTGAGTCCAAAGGTAGAGTCTGGGTTTACATGGCTCTGAGGCCTGACATGGAGCCTGGGCCTTTAGGGGCCGGCGTGGTAATAGGGAGGCCTGGTTATGAGGTCTGCAGCAAAGTAGAGTTCTCACTTCACTCTTTTTCCTCCACAGAGAGGTTATCTTTTAAAGTGTTGCACTGTGTGGGCTTGGGGGAGCAGTGACACAGGTAAAACTGTCCCTCCCACCCTCTTCAATATGCCTTTTCTAATTTTTGTGTTCCAATCAGTTGCTGTCATCTCTTATCTGTATTGTTTAGCTCTTCTAAAGTAATTTCCAAGCATGGATGGTTGTTCATATTGGTATTTCTTTGAGGGGTCAAACACCAGACACTTTTAATCTACAATTTTTCTGGCCATTTTGTGGGTTGGCATATACCTGAAAAGCCCTTAAGGAATATAATGTAGTAATTTGTAAACCTACTGGCATAAATTTGAATCCTTAGCCATGTATTTAAAGATTGAGCCTGATTCAATATTTGATCCTTGATGCTATATCATCAATCTCTACCTGTCATTTCAAACATAATAGATCTTTTCAAATAGCCAGTCATTGATAAATATTCATTGTAATTCTGGGCACTATTTAGATTCCAAAGAATTTATGCTAAATATGCAATAGACCTACAGTTATTGTCATTATGAATTTGTTGATACACTCCTAGTAAATATCAAAAATATACTACAAATATTTTTTCCTTCCTTCTTTTATGAAATTACAGCTATATTCAGAAAAATAAATGCCAAATAGGTTGTCTTTAAATAATTGTGTTAACGTTTCAAATATCATCCATCTAAGCCTTTTATTTCTCCAACAGGGCCCAAGTCTTCTAAAATGTTTTCTTTTCCTTTCATGCACTTTTCTGGATATGAGAACACTACTTTTCTATACTTTAATATTTTCTTCAAATAAAAAAACCCTCTTCATATAGAATAAACCCAAACTCATTTCCTAAGAAAGACATTACAATCTCCTTTTATTTATTTTACATGTAATAGCCATTAGAATTATTCCACTTCATCAAATGGTAACTTCATATAACATGAAAATACATATTGAAAATATATTTCACAGTATTGCAACTCAAAATTTTACCTGGGTAAACTGAGAATAAACTGAGCATGAAGAACATACAGTTTTCAGAGAAACTGTGGCAAAAATCCAAAATAGAGATGTCATTTTGGAATTCAATAAGTTCATTTCCCCAGTTTTCCATGTTTGAAAAATATACTCTGTAAAAAATAACCCAAATGTCACAGATATTAATTCAAAATCCAAAAAAAGGAATCTCCCTTAGTTTTAATTTCTTTATGTTATGAAGAAAATCAGTCATATTGTGACATTATTAGGTCTGACCCCCTGAAGCCTTTAAGAAAATATAAAAAATATATGAACTTTAAATATTAAGAATGGATTTAGAAAACTTATTCTGATCTTATCCTAGATGCATCTGTACTTCATTCTTAATATAGAAACTGACACCCATATATCTTAATCATCTTAGAATATGTAATATTATGTAAATTTTTATAGCACCAGAAAAGGATAGACATTGGAAAAATGTTTTGATGTATTTAAAAATAAAGTAGTCATCATATAAAATATTAATTGTAAAATTAAAATTACCATACTTATTTTATAGTTCAATATGTTTAATATGTTTTATTATGTATTACATGTGAAGTACATGATATTACAGGTGTATAATACTGCATAATAGTTGTACAAAGCCCATACTCTGTTCCTATACTTTTTACCCAGACCTAAATTGGGTTTGTGCTTCAGGCTTACTTTTTAGTTCTCATATCTCATAAAAAAGCTACCTCATTGGTCAAGAAAAGAAACTACACATTTTTTTTCTAATCACACTTCTGTAATGTATGTAACACATAGTCTCCCACTACTCTTCTCAGAACCTTTTCGTGGTAGCTTCTGGGTATGTGGAGGGAAAGATGTGGCTTAAGCAACCTCTTATTAGGGGCTTGCTTCAGGATTTCTATGCTTCCCTGATCTTCAGGATCATGGTCTTTATCCACTTGGTGTCATCCACTACAGGTACAACTTATGATCTGACCTCAAGCTAGTAGAGCTTGGTGTTACACTTTGGCTGACTAAACTTTACTTCATACCCTTCCAACATGCAGACTATGACTTTCAATCCTTATGAAATCTCACTACAAATTTCATATGGATAATGGCTTCCTAGAGGGCAAAACTTAAAAAAGAGCTACTATGCCTGTATTATGATACTGCCTCCAGAAACTTACCTGTAGGCACTTTGGCCACACCTTGTTTGGTCTATAGCATTTGAGAACTCAGAACAGCATAGCCTGCTCTGACCCAGTTAGTACAGGTGATCTGCATCTAATGCTCTTCTAAGAGATTCCAAAGGAGAACTTAGGAAAAGGACTATTCCACTCTCTTTCAGTGCTATTTTACAAACTAAATACCTCTGCCTTCCTCCTTCTCTTTTTCCAGACACCCACTGAGTCAGCATGAAAGATTTTCTTTCCCATATAAAATATTTCTTCCTCTATAAAAGCAAGCCTTAGAAATTGACTAGTTTGTAGGAGAAAAAGATGTCTTCACCACCTTATGTGGAAGAAATTCAATGATTTAAGTCCTTCCAACAGTCCATAGATGTTCACTGGGTAATGAATAAATTTGGAAATTGTTTTCATTTTGCAAAAACACTGACTTTGACAAAAAAAAATTGTTTTTGCATCATAGTAGTTAAGTCTTACTTTAGTTCACTTCTTACCCTGTGATAAGAAGTCTCACTGTCAGTCCAGGCACATGAATACCCTGGGAAGTCAGAACAAAGGTCATTTGTTTAAAAAGACAAAAGAGAAATGTACATTAAGAATTGCCCAAATATCACCTCGTATTTCCATCTTCCACAAATTTATTATTAAAGCTTTGCTAGTCAAAATTGATTTCCTTTTACCTCTGCATTTTCATATTCTAAAACCCTTCTCAAATATTAGCTCTTTTATGATTCCTGTGAGTAGAGGTAATCTCTATTATCTCCAATATCTCTTCACTTTTTTCTCTTTTTTTTTTTTGCTTTTTATGGCTTTTATTACTTTCTGCCTTAAACTATAATAACAGTGCGTCTATTTTTTCTCTCTCCTGCTCAAGTCTATGCTCTTTGTAGGCATGCATCATATATTGGATATATCTTGACATAATAGGAATACATGTCTGCTCTTCCTTGAATTTTGACAAGTAACTCAAATTCTCTAAACTCAAGGTTATTTTATCAGTAAAATTATAATAATAACATCAAGAATTCTTATAAATTTTGAAACAAAACTTCTAATATTGAAAACCTAATATAAGGAACCATAATGAGTTATGAAATTAATATTTATGTAAGATATTATTTAAAGTATCTAAGATATTTTATAATTTTGCATAAGACCTCATAGTTTATGCAGCTTGTTCCTTAATTCAAAAGTCCGAATTGTTACCATAAGAATAATTGTAAAAATAAAACTTTATCCTGTATACTGCTTTCCATAAGGCTTTTCTCACAGGAAAGTTATTTAGTCCCTTCCTTTTTTTACAGTGTCATTAAGGTAAGTGGCTTAGATTAAAAATAGAAAACTCAGAGCCGGGCGTGGTGGCGCACGCTTGTAATCCCAGTACTTTGGGAGGCAGAGACCGGAGGATCCGGGTTCGCGGCCAGCCTCAGCTCGCCCTCTCTCTCTCTCTCTCTCTCTCTCTCCTTAGTGAGGCCCTCTGCAACTTCGTGAGACCCGGTTTCAAAAATGAAGTATAAAAAAATAGGGCCGGGGGCGTAGCGCAGAGGTAGAACGCCCCTGCGTTCAATCCCCGGTACCGCAAAAAAAAAAAAAAAAAGAAAACTCAGAGAGGTTAGGGCCCTTGCACAAGAACAAATCGTGATAGTAATGGAAACAGGTTCAGAACTGAATCTCACCAACTTTCTGCCTCAATTCTTCCTTCAGCACAAGGAACAAATATGTGATGTTGTTTTTTTTTCTATTTTTTATTTTTTTGCTTATCAGAATTCTTTTCTGTTTGGGGTAGAAGATTTGAAAGCATGGTTTTCTATTTGTTTCACTTATTAGTAATGATGATAATGGCAACACAATCTATTTATGATGTAGGACTTCCAGAAATAAATTTCATGCTGCTGTGGGAATTTGGATGTGTGCCTGTAACATCAAAAATGGAACTCTTGTGTGAGAGCCGATCTTGGCATTAGGAATGCCCGAGTTTCAGTCACTAAGGCTCATTCATTCCTTATTACCTTGGGCCAGTAGTCTACGCTTCTCCTGCCCCCAAATTTACCTCATAATACAAGGGCAATAGTTGCATCCTGGTAAGAAAAAGAAGAAGAATTTCAAGTTGCATTTGGAGGTGATTAAATGCCTTGGGGAAAGGGGAGAAGGCATTTCTCTCTCCTTGTTTCCCTCTCTCTCATTCCCCATTCCATCCTCTTCATTTTCCCTTTTTCTCCTCTGCATTCAATCTTTCTTTCTTTCTTCCTTCCTTTCTTTCTTTCTTTCTTTCTTTCTTTCTTTCTTTCTCTCCTTTGCAAAAATTTCAACATTTTAAGTAAATACCAATGATTATAACAACAGGAGCAGAATAACCAAAAAGCTTCAAAATGAGACTTTTAAATTATTTTACATTTAGATTTTTTAATTTACAACGATTCTTTGTCTTTCTTCTTTCTTTCTTCTTTCCTCTCTTCCCTTCTTTTCTTCCTTCTTTCTTTCTTTTTGTAAATTAAGAAGGAAAAAACATAAAAGATTTGAAAAACCAATTCCCTAAAATATAATGCCATAAAACATGGTAAAATTGTGCTTGAAGTCTGCCTTCTCGACAAATTCGATGTGTAAACACAATAGCTGGAATTCAATCCAGCTGAAGCAAATTCTATCCTTTTAGGAACCATTTGGGAGTGGTCTCTCACAAAAGAGGGTGTTTCATATATTATTCCTAGAATGTAAAATCTAAGTTGTCTTGACACAAAGCTTCTAGAGGAAAAGCATCCTACTCTAAAATGTAGTAGTAACAGCTAGATTTCAACTGAGCAGAGGTTTATACGTTGCTCATGAACATGATTAAACTAAGCACATCACCTTTTGATCCATCTTCTTCTGATCATCTAAAATACAGCTTTGATGCCATTCAGCAGATTTCTCAAGGTTAGAGCAACCTCATAAAGTGCACTATTTTTCTGGGTTCCCCATTGAAACTCACTGACATATGTTGTAAAATAATTTGAGTATAAGTCTTAGCTCAAATACATAGATAATTTGCAAAAAATCACTTTTAAGAAAAGAAAATGCATATACAATTACCCAGAATCAGTATTTACATGATGTCCTATGAACAAATATTACCATCTTTATCTGTCAGATCACTGGATATTTTTTGACTATCCTGTCTGCTAGGCACTATCCTAATCAGTTATCACATTATCACATCTGTCATACACACACACATACACATGCACAAACACATTTATACAAACCTATACCTATACAAAAACTCTTCTAAGAGTGTAGCTTTATCAAACTCGGTATAAATTTATCAAAGTATTCTAAAACTCTGTGGCTTAAAGCAGCAAACATTTAATATTTCCCATGAGCCTTTGAGTCAAATGGGTGATTCTGAGGTCTTAACTGGGTTCATCCATGCAATTTCAGTCAACTTTATATTAAGTAATTGGGCTTGGCTAAGCTCACTCATGTCTGTAGACCAGCTGATTGCTGACTAGCCTAGTGTAGGACTGATGGGAGATGTAGCTATGTTCCTTGTGTCTCATCATCCAATGAGAAAACTGGAGGATGTGATAGAAGATAAGAAAAATTCACAAGAGAGCCAGGCCCAGTAAGCAAGTGCTTTACATACCTTTGTATGGCTGCCTGTTTATAAAACAGACCACAAATATTCCTTCCATGCTTTTATACCTGCTGTTTGCCATGTGTCTGTTAAACATCTCATGAATCTGGAGTAGCCTTGTGATTTGCTTTGATTGATAAAAATAAAATGTTGGCAAAGTGACATTTTTCAACTTCTGAGTCAAGCCTGCAAGAGGCTTTATGGCTTCTGCTTCATGCTCTTGGAAAGTCATATGACCATGTGAGGAAACTTTCTGTACAGCCTATTGCAGGATGAGACTACACAAAGTCCAGCCCAAAACTGGCCACCTTAGCTGAGAACTAGATAAACCAGCTCCCAAATCAAGACAACAGATGAGTTCACCTCCAAAAACCACTTCAGGCAAGACCAATAGAAAACCACCTACCTGAACCAACCCAAATTTCTAGCCTATGGTACTGTAAATTAATAAAATAATATTTGTTTAAAATCGCTAATTTTCAGACTGGTGTCTTCTATGATAGGTAAATAAAACACTGCATTATGCATCATGTGTATTAATATTCTATTGATCAAATCATATCACTGTTCTATTTCCAGATTCAAAGAGTGGGGCAAAATTCTCCACCCACAGGGAAAAGGAAAAATTAAACCTTTAGTGGTATTGATCTACCCTGAAAGAAACTAATGATGAAAAGCTTATGGTATGCACACAATATCACCCACTTAGTAACAAAAGGGGTTGATTGTAGCTCATTTAATTGGAAAGCCCATACTTTCTCTTCTACCATGGAAAAAGACCTATGACCAAAGAAAGTGAGACTTCAGCTTCTCAGAGCTGAGGACCCTAGCTGCTGCACAATCTATGTTGAAAACTGATTCTGCATTATCCCTCCAACACCAACAGTTTCAGCAGAAGCATGCAAGACCAAGCCAGGCATGGTGGCGCACACTTGTAATCCCAGTACTTTGGGAGGCAGAGACTGGAGGATCCGGGTTCATGGCCAGCCTCAGCTCACTTGCTCTCTCTCTCTCTCTCTCTCTCTCTCTCTTTCTCTCTCTCTCTCCCTCTCT
>PVJS01037252.1:13028-20121 GCA_004027185.1 Glis glis
AATTGGTAGTCAATCAATATTCATAACAATATCCAATCAATATTTGTAACATCCATACAGGATATTGAGATTGACATCGGTAATTTCACATATGTACATAACATCAATGGAAGTGTTGTCTTCATTAATTCATACAAAGAACTTAAGAGAATAGTTTCATTTTCATAGAATATATTTTTATACTTTATTTTGAAACCGGGTCTCACGAAGTTGCGGAGGGCCTCACTAAGTAGAGAGAGAGAGAAAGAGAGACAGGGAGAGAGAGAGAGAGAGAGTGTGCAAGCGCGCGCTCGAGCGAGCTAAGGCTGGCCGCAAACCCAGATCCTCTGGTCTCCGCCTCCCAAAGTACTGGGATTGCAAGCTTGCGCCACCATGCCCGGCTCTAAGAACTATTTAAACTAAGATAAATATCCTAATGGGCATGAGTGAAGAGAAACAGTTACTATCTCTGTTTGGACCTTTTTAGGAAAGTAAATTGAATACATTTTTAAGAGGAAGACAATATATATGTTAGTTTAATTTGCTATAAATTAACCTTGCAAAATAATTTATTTTAATCACTACATATCTTCTTATTGGACTGATTCCCTTAATATGGCTAAAACCCTCAGCAAGTATCCCTAGAGAGAATTTTTGTTTCTAGAGACAAAAGCTGCTAATTGGACTTGTTTTGTTGTGTCCTCTAGTACCCTTAGCCGTTGGCATGTGGGTTATTGAGGTCTCTGGAAAGGCAAAAAATTGGGAGTCTGTATTAGTCAGCACTTTCACTGCTATAATCCAAAGACCTGACCACATAACTTAGAGGAAGGAAGGTTTATTTGCTTATGGCTTCAGGTTCGGTCCATGTGAGGCCGGGGACAGTGGATCTCAGGGCATGGTGGCAGGAAGCGGAGAGAGGACACTGTTTCAAAATAAAGAATAAAAAGTAGGGCTGGGCTTGTGGTCTGGAGGTAAAATAGGGCTGGAAGTATAGCCTGGAAGTATAGCCTGGAGGTAGAATGCCCCTGGATTCAATCCCTGGTACAACCAAAAAAAAAAAGGAAAAAAGAAAAAATCTTGCCTTTTCTTTTGTGAACTGCTTCTTCCTCACTTTCTCAGCTCCTTGTGCCATGTGTCACAGCAGCATCTGCTCCAGAGGTAAAACAGATTTGGCCAATCCATTTTAAGTTGAGGGATGCCAGGGAACCCATGCTTGACCGATCCTTACCAGCGAGTTCCAATTCCAAGGCTTCTTTTGGAGCTATCTCATAAGAAAGGAACATTTCCCTTCTCCTAAAGTTGCTGGGAGAAAAACCCAAAATACCTGCTGTTGGCAGGAGCCTTGTCACTGTGTCTGAGAAAGAAGGCACCAGAGATGGAACAGACCCCTGAGATGCAAAGCCTGAGTCCTGATGAACTTTCTGGAACCTCTGGATCCCACATGCTTGAAGCCAAACTGTGCCTGACTGTCCAGTTATGTGACTCAATAAAGGCCACGTCTCCCTTAAGACACTTTCAGTTTATTTTCTACATTCGTACCCCAGAGAGTTCTGAAAAATGCATCTAAGATGCTCTGTCTGCAAATGCATACACATTTCCCACATGGCAACTCATTTAGATAAGTGGTGGCCTAGGTGTTAAGTGGGGAATCGCTGCTAACCATACTCTTGTCAATAGTAAAATAGCTGAGAAGCATAGATATTTCTAAATGGGAACAATCTAGTTCTGTGTAAAATAACAGCTATTTTCTCTCGGTGGCCAAAGGAAATTTCCATTTCACCCCCAGAGTGTTTGGAATTCCATACCAATCAGGTACGTCTTGACATAGGTGGGCTAAAGAAAAAAAATACGTAAGGTATTTTGATGCCCAGGTTTCAGTCTAGGAGGATGTTATTATCTATGTGTCACAAAATAGGAAACTATCAGGACAAAGCCGTACATTTCCCCCCGTAAATGTAAATCGTCCTTTATTCTGAGGAATAAATCTTACCCATTTTTGGATTTATACATTGTTCTAAGGCAGTAAACTCATGATTGTAGTAGTTTTTACAATGCATATTTTGATTTCTTTTTTTTTTTTTTGCAGTACTGGGGATCGAACCCAGGGATATTCTACTTCAGATCTCCACCCCCAGCCCTATTTTTTATTCTTTATTTTGAAACAGGGTCTCACTAGGCTGAAGTGGGCCTCACTAAGTAGCTGAGGCTGGCTGCGAACCCAGATCCTCCGGTCTCAGCTCCGGTCTCACACTTCAGCTTAGAAGTGTGTGCCACCATGTCCAGCCTATTTTGATTTCTTAAATAAATTTCGTGAAAATAAAATATTAGCAATCATATCACAGGTACCAATTTTTATTAGTATATTTGCTGTAATTACTATTATGAGTGAAATGATATGCAACTATTTTGATGAATCCAAAGTTATGGTAACCAGTGTGTTACTGCACCTAATTATTCTCTTTGTCATTCTGATTATAACATGTTATTACTCATTATACTTATCACTACTGAGCAATGCAAACTTTGAAGGGAAAATTTGTAAAAATCTTTCTTTTCTTTTTTTATTTTTTTGAAATAGTTCAGATTTATTTTCATGCCTTTCAGCCTGTGAGAGGTTTGAGGTTGATCCCAGAATGACACTTTAAACAAATAGATTAAACACAGACAATATAGGGTATAGTCAAAGAGTAATTGATGGAGGCTCCAACATTGGGAATAATTACCACTAGAAAGGTCACAAATCCAGATCAAATAGACCAGAAAAGAAGATTCTAGAGCAATGGTATGATGGCTTCTTAGAAATTCAAGCTGTGGTGATGCTCAGACAGGTGCAGTCTAAATTAGAACACAATGCAAGGGGAGGTTTTCTTTGTTGCTTTTATTTGGTCTATTTGTTATAAGAATAGAGCAGAAAAATAACAGACACAAGCAAAGGAGGAAATAAAATTTTCAAATACCTGGCTCCAGAAAACTATTAAGTCAGAGAAATCCTTGTAAAACCCAAATAAATAACCCTTTTTTTGACATCCTCATGTATACTCTGCTTCTAACTTAAGAAAGATCTCACTGCAGTTGCAAACAACACCCCAAAGCCAAAATCTGGTTCCCAATGCAAGGAAGAGCAAGGGTAGCCTTTTCTGGGGATTTACTGGTGATCGAGGGAGAGGGCAGAGCAACACTGATAGAAGTGTGGCATTTCTGGTGTATTTATGCTCTTCACGATGTGACGTAGCCATTTTTTCCATTATACACAGAAGGTGATTCTCTGCTTATTGATCTGGGTCTTGATAACTTTGGCCAATGGGGTATTAAGCAGACACTGTTTCTTTTTTGGGGGGGGGATACTGGGATTGAACCCAGGGACATTCTACCTCCGAGCTACACCCCCAGCCCCATTTTTATTCTTTATTTTGAAACAGGGTCTCACTAAGTTGCAGAGGGCTTCACTAAGTAGCTGAGGATGACTGCGAACCCTGATCCTCCTGTCTCAACCTCCCAAGTACTGGGATTACAAGCGTGCGCCACCACACCCGCTTGGAATGTGCATTCAGAGTTCTTTTTCTATTTGTATGATTCCGTTAATGCTATAAGGAGAGCTTCTTCCAAATAATGGAAACAATCACGATCAACTTTAGCCTCAGAATAAAGAGAGATAAGAGTTCTTACTGATAAAACCCAGTGAGGAGATGATATCATGGTGGATGTTCAAAGTATCAGATGAGAATGTTCTAAGCAAATAACCTTTCATTTTCTGGAAGGGATCGACCCGAGCATCTGCTACTGAAATTTGAAAATGAAATTCCAAGTGATTTTGACCAACCTCTTGCCCTAGAATCCTATTTCTATCAACATCTTGCCCTAGAGGCTTGGTGGCTCTGGGGTTTGGAGCAGGAAGCTCCCAGTGGGTATTCTTTGATTGCCACCTGGGATGGAGCTGGGGCAGGAACTCCCAGATACAGAGTAATCATATTTTATTTCCAACTTCAAATTGGTTGCGGCAATCATACGCTTTTCTAAAACGATTTCCATCACGCTTGCATTGCATGATAGAGATTTTCACAGTGCCCACCTGCAGTCCCCTCCCTTTCCCAACATAGAAGCAAATTATCTTTTATGTGCTTGCCTTGCAGTTTCATATACAGTTACCACTTAAATCCCACCCAGTGCTCTTGAGATTAGTGAGAAAATCATCCCCCTGTTCTCCTTTCCTTTCCTATCTGGGTCACTGGCTTTGTGCAACCATCGTTCCCCCCGTGCACACATAGACAAGGGATTTTTAGCAGGAGGTTTTCAATTTAACTCTTTTCTATTTGGGGCTATTTTTAACCCTTCTTTCCTGTTATCAATTTTTTTTTTTTTGGCGGTACCGGGGATTGAACCCAGGGGCGTTCTACCTCCGTGCTACACCCCCGGCCCTATTTTTTATACTTTATTTTGAAACCGGGTCTCACAAAGTTGCAGAGGGCCTCACTAAGGAGAGAGAGAGGGAGAGAGAGAGAGAGAGAGAGCAAGCTGAGGCTGGCCTCGAACCCGGATCCTCCGGTCTCCGCCTCCAAAAGTACTGGGATTACAAGCGTGCGCCACCACGCCCGGCCCTGTTATCAATTTTAAGGGCAGCTTTGTTGTAGCAGCAATGAAGGTTTTCTGGTGTGTTAGGATGAAACCAGTAAGTAACAGTAGAGAAGTAGCTTGTATCTCTGCGAAGACTGAGGCCATCTTTTATAATAACCAGTTTATCACATTCACTGGGCGATTGTCACCAGAGCTGGGCTCTATCAAGGGAAAAGTGACATTTCTTACTTTGTGAGTAGTGGCAGAGACAGCTGGAGAGGGTGGGGCTCAAAGGAATCTGACCCTAGCCCAGAGCATGGCATCAGGGGCAGAGGACGCTCAGCACTCACCTGCAGACTCACCGATGGCAGGCAAAGTTCTGACCAGGTTGCCTGGATGCTGGCTCTTAAAATATAGCAACCGTAATAGAAAAATCATCTCTCCTTTGGGGAGTTGGAGAAAAAAAGTAAAAAAAAGCAAAGATCATCTGAAGGGTTATGTTCCGTAAATCATACAAGACAACAGTGTCAGAATGAGCCTCTGCTGTGATTATTATTCATCACCTCTTAACACCTTTGGCTTCCCTAAAGATTAATGTGGCAAGAAGAATTTCAGAGTTGGCTGGTTCTCTTTTTTCAGTACTTCTTTGTTATACTGGCGCTAATAAGGTGTTGCTATACTTTAAAAATAAGTGTCAAAACCTCATTATGTGGTATATAGAACATTGCAAACTTCATTTTTTACTAAATATATGAAAACAAAAGTCTCTCCAATGAACACATGTCAAAAATCCTAAACAGAATGGCCAAAGCTAAAAAAAAAAAAGCTGTAACTAGTTTGAGTATCCCTTATCTAAGACACATGGGATCAGAAGGGTTTTGAATTTTATATTTTTTAAATTATTCTGGAATATTCCCAGGTATATAATGAGATGTGTTTGAGATGGGATCCAAGTCTAAACACAAACTATATTCATGCTACATGGACACCTTATGAATAAGTCCTGAAGGTAATTTTATACAGCATCTTTTAACATGCCTGCATTTTGACTGCAACCTGTCTGTCATGTGAGGTTAGGTATGGAATTTCTTACTCAGGGCACCATGATGGCATGCAAAAAGTTTTGGATTTGGGAGCCTTTCAGATTTCACATTTTCAAATTAGATATGCTCAACCTCTATCCACTTGGAATTATTTCTATTATTTTTCTTCCATTTCTAAAAAAGCAGTCAGTGACTGTCATTCAAAATATACATTATCATGGCTATAGCAATGCTTTTTATAGCAGAGGCATGAGATTACTTTTCCTATTTGTGTTTCCTTGGTCTCCCTCAAAAGAAAAAACCTAAATGTAATGATTAGTGGAAGGGAGCGGTTCCTATGTACTTATTGTTGGTTCATCCTCAGTCTTGCCTCCAGTGGAATAAATCACTTCTCTATCAGCTATTTTCTTAATTTTAGTCTTGAGGAAGTTTTCCTAAGGCCTTTCTGACCTGCTCCAATTTGGTTTGGTTATTCTCTAGAATTCACAAAGTGACTGTATTTTAATAATCATCCTATTTTTTTTTGTGATACTGGGGATGGAACCCAGGGGCATTCTACCTCCGAGCTACACCCCCAGCCCTATTTTTTATTCTTTATTTTGAAACAGGGTCTCACTAAGTTGCAGAGGACCTCACGAAGTAGCTGAGGCTGGCCGCGAACCTGGATCCTGCGGTCTCAGCCTCCCAAGTACTGAGATTACAAGCGTGCACCACCATGCCCGGCTCATAATCATCCTATTTTTAATTCTTCCACTTTTCTTGTGTGTTCGTTCACATTTTTCCTAAAACTTCTGATCTTCTGCTCTAGTTTGCTTCCTTGTTTTGGTGGCGCACATCTCTCCGAACACTTCTTGAGAAAGGACATATCATAGGTAAAAGTTTTGAGATCTCATTCCATATGACAAAAAAGGGGCCAAACCTCACTTGAAACACATGGCAATAAAATTAAATAAAATTTATTGCCGAATTTAAGAAAAAATCAACAAAGCAGGCAGTTATAATTGTCTAGTAAAGAAAAAGATTGAGGCTTGACTAACATGGATGCTTCCCTGAAGAAAGTACCCAGGTAGATCTGCAGTGTTTTTGAAAATCCCGTCTTAATTCATGGTGTGGGTCTATATTTATTCATTGTGCAAAACTCTTAGTGTATCATTTTAACCTGGATATTCATGTCTTTACTTCTAGGATATAAATTGGAAATAATATTGTCAATGGGTTTTCAAAGTCCCATTTTCTATTCCATTTCTGGAACTCCTATTATTCAGATACTTTTTAAAAAAATACTTCCTATTGATGCAGTATACACATCACATCATAGTTATGGTGACATACATGCACACAGCACTTGGTAGACTTTGACCCAGCTCCCTCTTCAACTCCTCCTTCCCCATATATGATATTGAGATAGGCATTGGTATTCTCACATATGTACATCATGTCAGTGGAAATGTTTCAGATACTTTTGAGTTTTCTCATCTTTTTTTTTTTTTTTGAGGTACCGGGGATTGAACGCAGGGGCG
>PVJS01037253.1:0-20021 GCA_004027185.1 Glis glis
AAAAAAAAAAAAAAAAGCATGCTAATAAATACAAATAATTCTTAGGGCATATTACTAGGAGCAAGTTAAAATAGTTATGAGATTTGGGGAAGTAATTAGTACTCATAATATATCACTGGGGATTACCTGTGTTTTTTTAAAAAAACAAAATAAAAAGTTTCAGTCTCAAATAATTGAATATACAGAGGATTCAAAATTCATTTATTTTACAGGAACAAAGCTTTAGTAATTATCTTCCCAATAGTGGAAGAGAATTGGACAATGTGGTTTCAACTGGGGCTCTGCACAGGGTGACATGCTGTTTGTTTCATTTAATTTTATTTAATATTATTAACTTTAGGAAATTAGACTCTTTCAAAGCAATGTGAACTGCCACCCTCAAAACAACTGGATAATCAGGTAAGAAAAACTTTCTCTCCGCGATGCAGCTGCCACTAAAACTGGATTTTTATTAACCATCCTCTCTGAGAGGGAGAAATGAGAAGAATATTTCCCTAACAAAATTTTTTGGCATGGGTATACTGAAAAGATAATTGGAGGTTTCATATAAATCAGTTTGGCTGAACTTGGTAAAATGAAGCCAGACAAAAATTACCCCCCCAAATAGATTGAATTTAGTTAAATAACCAGAGGACCTGTGTGTCTATTTTTGTCTGTGTGGAACTAGATGCTCCCAGAGCTGGCATCAGGGGAATCCGAGCAAGTCCCCACTCTGCTCTGCTGTGTATGTGCTGCTACTTCCCAGCACAGTTGTCAAACGCATGAACTTTGGATGGAGGCACAACTGGATTTGAATTCTGGCTAGAACTCTGTAGTGCGGATGTGTTGCTTTGTATTCATCAGCTTTCTCATTCCCAAAAATGTACATGAGAATACCTGTCTCCCATATTTCTTGGGAAAACCAACTGATATCAGGTAAGACACCACAAAACTTGGCTCCCATAGTACACTGGCAATTATTAGCAGCAATAATAAGAAATTAGCATCAGTAATCTCATGCAAGTAAGAAAACAGAGCATTGATACAACAGCCACCTCGAAGTAGTATGGGGTAGCATAAAGAAATTGAAACTTAGGTCCAGAAAATTAAAGCCAGCATTCCAGTTTAGTGGCCTGGTAACTGTGGGACTTATGGCATAGGTTACATAGGTTTTCTGAATTTCAGTTTCTCCATGTGAATAATGGGTATAGTAACTGTCAACACAAAACAAATGAGATAGTATCTGTTTGAAAGTGCCCAGTATTGTGTCTTAGCACTTAGTAAGTACTTAACAAATATTAGTGGAAACTCAATCTTCCTGCAGAGCTACCATTAAAAGTTTCTCTTGCCGGAGAAGAAAAATGCAGAACTGGGACAGCTGCCGGTCTGGAATCTGTTACTGGCTTGATTTTGACTGAAACTGGCTTCTCAGATGTCACTATTACAATTGATTTTTAAAAGGTAATAAAAAGCCTTCTTAATTCACTGCCAACCTCATCATTTCCTGTGGATTTGATGGATACGCCACTCATACTGTGTGAAAATCTGTGGAACTTTAACCACACCACTGGATATTTGTGCGCACATCATGTGACAAAGGAAAAGTTTTAAGCATATAAATAGGTCACCACGGAATAATTGATAATGGGATATGTTTATATGTTATAAAATTCCCATAAATAAAGCATTTACACATGCTGTAACAGATGAGAGCTATTTTATGGATAGATTAATATATGCACACACTCAATATATACTGAATATAAGGTAATAAGTACAATTGAAATTCTTTCAACTGTGTCCTAAGCATCATAAAAAGTCCCCAAAGAAATTGGATAAAATGTGCACAAAATTCCCCTATTAAGAATTTTAGCATTTAGGAGATTATGCATGATTGGGGAGTGTGATATCACAAAGAACAGAAGAGAAACAAAATGCCTAGGAATATCAAGGATTTTTCCATAGCTGATATTCTCTCCTGGTTAAATGGGCTTAAAATATTAGGAGAGGTAGAATGAATTAATTCTGGAACAAACAATAGTTCTGCCATATAAAATGTAATGGATCTAGGAGCCAATGGAGATTTCTGCAACATGAAAGGTCAAAATAAGATAATCAAAATATTCTCCTTGAACTGAAATCACCCGTATTTGGCCCTCAACCCTGTTCAGAGACAAGGGAAGTAGAGACTGTATACTTACTATTAAATCACATGGCACTACCTGAAAAGCATAGGGAAGGGAGAAGGATTTAGGATGAAAACCTGAGATCTCATCTTATTCTCAATTCAGCAATGGTTGTAATGTTTATGACTCAAATGAGCTGAGATGTAGTCTTCATTTGAGACATTGCCACAGAGCCTGCTAATGTGGGTTAAAAGTAATTTGCCACAATGAAGTTCATAAGGTCTTCACTATCCCTTTCTCATTCCTCATTCTCACAACTTCAAAGTGAAACAAGGCCAAGTTAAAGGTTAATTTGATGATTCCTGGGCTCAGGGCTAGGGGGAGGGAGGCAAAGCCACTGCAGAGAGACAAGGATACTCTTGCAGAAGTAGCAGGCACCTGGTCTGGAGGGAACTGCTGGGTCTTCAAGTCCATTTACTTACATGTTATCAGGGGTGATAAGATGAAAACAGAATAATTAGTGCTATGAAAGTACCTGATAACTGAATGACCTTTAATAAATGCATGCTTAATGAATACAAAAATGAATGAGTGAATGAATATATGAAAGTACTAATAAGGCAACATATAATAAATGCCAAAATATCAGAAGAATAGGCCACCCCAGAAGACCTGAAAGAACATGGGAAGAGGTACTAAAAAAGTGGAATTGGGCTAAGTTTTTAAGGATATGTGTGTGTGTGTGTGTGTGTGTGTGTGTGTGTGTGTATGTGTGCGTGTGTTTATTGCCTTTTAATCAGGCAGTAATAGATTTATCCTAAGTGGTCATATTTACAAAGACATCATTCACCAAGGTTAAAAACAACAACAACAACAACAAAACAACTTTAACTATCAAGCAGGATTATTTTTGTATAGTTAATGTTTTGTTCCAGATAAATATCCTCAAAATTAAAGTAAGAGTTATGCTTCTGATACTTTCATCAACTGCCAAATATAAATGATAACATTTATTTTCCATTGTGACTGAGGCACTGACAGAACTAATATTATTTTAAAGTATCTGCTGATTACAAAATGCAAAACAATGATAATAACTCTTCTTATGACCCTTCATAAATTCATTAGATTCTATGAAGAAGTTTCTGTAGTAGATAAACCAACACTGCTTCAATTACCTTTCAAGAGATCTTTGCTATTTGCAATTCTTACTGCAAAGATCCTGCTTTTACATACATTTGCTACAACCAGTGTACTAAAAACTGTCAGTGCCTAATTGTTACCATTTTCTAGCCTGTAGAATGTGCTAACGATTTTTGCTGTTGGGGAATTTGATGATTCTGATATTGATAAATGTGGTTGCTCTCCTCCTCCTCTCCCCTCACCATTTACCTCCATGCATATTTTAAATACCAGTGGGGCTTCTGAATATATTTTAAGCATCTGGGTAATGATAAAAAAACGATTTGCAAGGCAAATGCATTTATCATACTGATCTCTTGACCTAAGGTTTTGATGATGTTTGTTGAGAACTTTGGGCATAAACACTGGCCTTTGAATTTCTGCTGTCTTCACAATTCCAGTTATTGTATTTCTTTTAGTTTGAGAAAACCACAGTTTTAAAAATGTTTAGGACAAACATTTTTAAAAAACCTAATGCATGAAGACCATAATAGTGTGAAAATAATTCATTCAACAACAAAATTAGTAAAAATTAATAAAAAGAGATTCTAATCATTAACACTCAGTGAAAGGGTCAAAGCTTAAGTTTTACTAAATATGACAAGCCAGAGGACAGGAATCCTAATCAGAAGTTTGTGATAGTAGAATAAGATCTTTGCTCTGATTTGCTACATTAAGCTTTGCTAGATGTTATATTTTACTTTAATTCTGGATATTGTAAAGAGTGACATTTAGTAACGGTGTTCTAGAAGAAAAGAAATATATACTGTGCCCCTTTAGTAAAACTGTTTTTAAATTCTAATAGAATTTCAAGGTTATTATCTATTTCAGATCAACAGTGGGGGTCAGAGTTCACAGCAGCCAGAATTTACAAACCTCCAATGGGTTTTGATTGACAGCAATCAGCATCTCTTCAGCATCACTGAGGGAACAAAGTACAGGTCAAGACAGCGGGCGATTTCATCTGTCATTTTTAATTATCTAAATGATATTCACAGACAAAACCTTTCCCATCCATCAGGGCATCACATTACCATAGACAATGTTTGTTTAAAGAAGAGGCCATAAAATCAAACAATTATGAATGCAGACAAGTCTTGCTATTGACTGCATAAATAATCAAGCAAGAGTTCCAAAACTCTCTGCTAATGAATTGGTAGATTGCTGGCAGGAAGTGGCAAGTAATAATATAGACAACGGTCTAATGTTCTTATTGACTTTTACTAAGGCTCAACTACAGTCACAAAGATTCAAAAATGACGTCAAGTGAGGTTTCCATAGGAGCAGTATTGATAGCAGTACACAGCTAAAATACAAGTAGTTAACTCTTGACCTTATGGTAGGACCAGAGCTCCCCTGGGAGCACTGAAATGCTAGCGGTATAATACATCATGAACCGAGCCAACAGCCGCGGGGTCCCTGACAGCATTACCACGCAGGCAAGGGGCCCTTCTTTTGCCATTTATAACATAGTAATCTCTAATAATTCAGCTGCAACCCTGAAAATTAACTCTATTTCAGTTTGTTACATGAGTAAATAAAGTTTTCTCCCTCCCCCTATTTTGGAACAGTAAAAAAGAACATCTACCTAAAAATGCATGTAACTGGCAGCAACTAGCTGCAGTGGAAAACCTGGGCGCAGAAGGCCCTGGACTTCAGAAACGGAGCAAGCGCTCCAAGGGAAAATGCATGAAACAGTGCAGAGTTGTCAATAATGTCTCTCCTCTGGCTAATGTATGCCATCCATAGAAATGCTAATTAGCAGCATCTGTTTTTATAGCACATCCTTATTTCTTTATTCAACCATCTTTATAAAGAGTCCCCTTCTTTCTTTAAACTATCAGCAAATGGAGTGACCAACTTAACAGATATTGTTTGGATGGGTTAAGGAAGTCATCAATTAACAGCACCCCAAATTAAATAAAACATCTTGATATAGGCACACGTTATTAATGATCTGCTAATTAGCCATTACTTTCCCATTCCTCATTTCCCTCAACACATACAAAATATTATCATATTATCTAGGACAAAAGAATTGAGAAGCTAAATATATTCACTTTGAATGAATACTTGAAAAATGTTCCAGAGAAAGGAAAGTTTCTCATCAGTATCGCAAAAGATGGTCAAGAGGTTAGATTTTACGTCTATGGGAAAAGTTCACCCAGCAAACATTATTTCCTACAGTTGCTCAGCAAGTCGTAACCTACAGCCATGACTGGGAGAGGATCACTTTCTGTGGTTAACCTCCAGGTTCAAGTTCACATTCTATGAATTGAGAAGATGTGGGGTAGGAGAGCAAGAAAATACAGAGTTAAAGAAGGCAAAATTCAACTGGCACAAGACTAGAAGTGGGGTAAAGGGCAGGATAATATGAGTGGTAAATGTGAAATCTGGCCAAGTGTGGTGGTGCATGCCTGTAATCAATGCAACTCAGGAGGCCGAGGCAGGATGATCCCAAGTTCGAGGCCAGCCTAGGCAACTTAGTGAAACCCTGTCTCAAAATTTAAAAATAAAATTAAAAAGGCAGGGATGTAGCTCAGTGAGAGAGCACCCCTGAGTTCAATCTCTAGTAGTGAAAAAAAAAAGTAAAATTTGTTTTACTAAAATTTGATCTGGTAGATCTACACAAACAACACACTATAGCACAATTTCATGTTAGCTTTTAAGGGCATTCCAGGCTTCCTATGAAAACATGGAAGTAGTAAAAATAAAGCATGAAAGAATGTTCTACTAGTTTCAAAAAAATAGTGTTAATACATGCCTTACATTGGTAAATTCCTATTTCAACTCAGCTTCGGTTCTTTTCCTAAGTTATTATTGTGTTTTTTGATTATGTTAAATTTATATGTGAATCTTTAAAAGCATAGTCACTGGCTTCAGACAGATGGAGATGCAGATTCTATCTTCAATATTTACTAGCTATGTGACCTTGACCTTTTTTATTCTTATCTATAAAATGGGAATGCTAATAGTTATTTCACTGGGAGATTGTGAATGTAAAAAAACCTCAAGCTATACAGCATCTGATAAATGCTCAATAAATATCAACTCCTTCCTTTTCCTACTGGTTTATATACATGTTACAGCCCATGGGGTAATTTTAGGAGTAGGAAAATGAGCTAATTATTACTTTTATACAAAGTAGAATATGTGACAAGAAGGATTTATGCCTTTAAACCATACTGACATAATCCTTCTATTAGTCAAACTTTCACAATAAATATATCATTTCCTAAGAATTTCATCTACTTTAACTGGTTTTCTTTCTACTGAAAATGTCAAGCATAATCTGAAAGCCTAGCTCTCGAAATGTTTTGGTTTGTGATTTACTAGGAAATGTTTTTATACAACAGGGATCATCTTCATCAATATAAGTATTCCCTTAAGTTCAATCAGCCATTTAAATTGTGGTATGTTTGGAACAGAGTTTATTAGGGAGTTTGATCCAAGACCTTTTGTAGCCATCAATATATTCAAGGGTGAACATTTCTCTGAAAATCTGGAAGAGCCAAGAAGAGTAACATGGCATCCCAGAGGATTAACTACAAGGTTATTACCACTGGCCTCACTTTGTGCTTTTTCTGTTTCTGACCATAAAAATGTCAACACAATGTCTTCTCGGCCCTGAAAAAAAAATATTACTATCTCCTCCCCACTCCATCCTTTCCTTCCTTTTAATCCAAAATTAAAAGAACCTTTAAGACAGACTGAATCTGAGTGAAACTTAAAGTTAATAATGTTAGCTTTGAATTCTGAACAAACTTCTGCTTTCCCTCTGCTTAAATGCCTACTCTGGTCTCTTAATATTCAATTATTTGCTTTGGTATTACAGTGTTTTCAGACTTCTGTCCCTGAGCCTTTCCCTGATTGTTAGCTGATGGACACTGAGTACTTCAAAGGGTACACCATATAAATGGTCAGGATAGCTGAAGGACAAAATCCACAAATGTTCCAAGGTACACCTTTGTAAAAAAGTGTGGGACATATGGAGTGGCTTTAAAATTCATTTCTTTTTATAGAACAAAACTAAAAATTTTAATTAAGTGGAAAAAAGATGGGAAGATGCCATTATTTTGATTTCAAGAGAGTTTGGGAATGAAAAGCAGTGATAAAAAATAATCAGATGTTCCCCCTAATCTGTGGGAGCTAGATAGAATGGGACGTAGAAGGGACTTAGAAGGGAAGAAGAAGAAATCTTTAGATGGACAAAGAAGGTGACCTAACTGAGGGAGTTGGGAGGGGAGTGGAGGGAAACACACTATAACACATGATGTACATACACAAATCTATAAGACTCAATCACTATCTGGAGCACGAAAGGGAGGGAAGGGGGAGGGAATAGGGTGGGATTGGAGGGAGGGCTAAATGTGCAATGTGTGCATGTATGGTGTTCATACCCTGACATATATCAAAATGTATAATTACAATTTACAATGCACCAATAAATGAATATAAAATGTTAAAAAAAATAAACAGGTGTAACCCTTCTTTTCTTAATGTAAGTAGAAATTCAAGATCCTAAAACTGCAATGTAACATACAAACACAGAGGCAGACTTTCCCTTGCATTTTAAACATAGAAACATAACAGTATCCATAAAATTCTATGTATATTCCAGGCAAAGATTAAAGAGAAGGAAAACTCATTTAGAGGGAGCGCATCCATCGTGCACAGACTTGGTGCCATCTACCCTACAAATTGGCTATTAGAACTACCCTCATCTCCATAGAAGCAGTCACAGCTGGATCAGATCTATACTGTAACAGGGGATGAGGTGCCTTTGGATAAGAGCCAGCATGTTAATTCCTGCTGAAAGAAATATTGCTGATAGAAATATTGACTGCTAAATTATTCTGAAGGAAGAACACATTCTTTTCTCTATCACTCTTACCCCTGATGTAGTAGGCCATCGGCTGGCTGCTACCTTCTCAGATCGCTATGGGGAGGCGACCCTCATTCTACCTATTCTTACCAGGAGTTCTGTTTTCACCCTTGTCTGCATGACAAAAGAAAAGAAGAAATAGATACTAAAAGTTCTGAAAGGAAGTACCATCTTTTCTGCCATGAAATGCAATCATATAAAGTTGAAAATATTCAAATATACAACAATTTTCATCTTTATTACATAGCATCTGTTTTCTTTAAGGGGGGCATCCCTTTCCACTATTCTAGTTCAAACCTACCCACTTCTAATTTCCTCATATCCAGATTCTGTGTATAATGCCGTTTCTTTTTTTAACATGAGGCATTCTAGATGACATCTGAAGAATAAAATTCTTACCATGGAACAACATTCGGCTGACAGATGACCATATGACACTCTTCAAACAGTACAATATGTCACTATCAGAACACGACTGCTGGGAAGTGTATATTCAAGGTAATATTTAATGTTCAAGTCAAAACATAATGGAATTTTACTAGCACTTAGTATGAACACATATAAAGAGAGGAAACAACACGCTTCACTCAAAAATTATTTGTGTTTGGTTTACAAAAAAAAAAAACCCTGAAAATTGTTATATTTTGTGAGAGGGCTAATCATGTTATATATTTGTAAAATTAAGTGAAAAACAAATATTGTTTATTTTTCCAGAATAAAGAATAATCAAAATAAATTTAGCCCCTTTATCTCATCTTAATGTTCCAACAAAATACACCCAATAAAATTAAGATTGTGGCTTCAACCCCAAACAACAGCCCCTACAAGATTTCACTCAGGCCCTAAAAGATATGAGAGCTGCATGAGTCACGCAACTGTAAAGGACTGTGCTCAAGGAAAGAGCAGAACCGAAGTGTTGGTTCTTCACTTAAGAAGATCAGCATGAAACTTAATAAGTTTTCCATTTCTAAGGATGTAAATATTTGGCGGGTGATTAGCAAGGTAAAGGGATTTCTCTGATTGCATTCTCAGAGTGATTTCTGTTTTCCCCATGGTAAAGTTGACTTTAAAGGGATCCTAAGAGAAATGACTATGTCATTATTAAAAGTACATTAAATGTAAATATATATAACATATGTGTAATATAATAGTATATATAATGTATAATATGTTATGCATATAATACATGATATAATATAATAACATAATATATAATATGTGTATGTTATACATATATGTTATATGATTTAATAAAACATATGATTTCTAAAACAAGGTACTAATAGGAGAATATTTTTGTGATAATTATTTCAAATGGCTAATATTTTTATATTCCAAGCAATTTAATAATGATTGCTTGTTTTTTATTTTTGGCGGTACCAGGGATGGAACCCAGGGGCATTCTACCTTCGGGCTACACTCCAGCCCTATTTTTTAATCTTTATTTTGAAACAGGGTCTCACTATGTTGCAGAGGGCCTCACTAAGTAGCTAAGGCTGGCTGCGAACCTGGATCTTCCAGTTTCAGCCTCCCAAGTACTGGGATTACAAGCGTGCACCACCATGCCTGGCTATGATTTCTTGTTTTAAAGTGTTATTACCTTCTTACAGAGTCTTGCCAAGAGTGTGTTATCTATCTTACACAATACCAAGACATCTGTCTTTTTGGAATATTCAGTGTCTTTTGCAGCAACTCTGCCTGTCATTAGCTCTGTGAAGCTTAAGAGTCTACGGCATAACCAGGGGTGATGTGCCCCACAGAGGTGAGACAGGACAAAGTGTTACATGGATGATGATGATGAAGATAGTAATAAAGGTATCAGGTAAGAAGCCCTTACTTTTTTACCAGACACAGTGCAAAGGATTTACATGAATGATATTATTTAGTTCACATATCAATCACATCTACGAAACAGACTCAGTGAAAATCTGGCATTTCAAAACTTGAAAGTTCAACATGGCTGTGGAGCATATTTTCTATAACAGGTTATCTAGAATCATATTCCAGTTCTATCCTTTGCTATCTTTATGAATTTGAATGAGTTCCTTGCCTTTTCTTAGCCTTAGTTTCCCAAACTGTAAATAGGAATAATACAATTTTTTTTCTGAAACATCACTCAGCTTTTCCTCCATTGCAATCTCACTAGCTCCCCTCAGTTCGTCTCACAATCTTTCCCCACAACTACCCCAACCTCTGCCTGGTTGTTCCTCCTTCCTATATGTTGTTTTTTTAAATTCCCCATTCTCTTCCCAGAGAGATCCCAGTCATACTTCCAAATTCAAAATTGTTCATGGGTTCCCTCTGCCTTGGGAGGAAAATCCAAGCCCCATACACTGGCATTTGGTTTCAACCTGACCTTCTCTCTAGACTCATCTGCCCTCCTTCTATACACTATTCTCAGATCCTATGTAAACACCTGTGTCCCTATAATACTGTGTTCTTTAAAGGAAGGGGATGTATCCCTCATTCATATCCCCAGAGCATAGCTCTGTGCTGGCATAAAATAAGCATTCATTAAATGCTTTTTGGCTCAAAATGAATAGATTGTTGATGCCAACTCTCTACAGCCCCCATAGTGCATCCACAAAGGACAACTTCCCATATCCTTGCAGAACCCGAGCATCTGATCACACTATCCCCTCCACCTGAGGTGTCTTTCTATCCTTTGCCACTTAGTCTAACCACACTCATCCTTACAGGTCTGGCTCAAGTCACACACCCTAGGTAGCTTCTGATTCTACGAGATGGGATTCAAGACTTCTCCTTAGACCCTTCCTCCATTCTTGGAGTCTTTCATGACTCTAGTTTTGCTCCTATTAAGTTTTACCACAATTATTTCTACATTTGTCCTCTTAGCCTGCCTGAAAAAGTGAAAGAATGAAGACCATGACTATTTCTTTGTATTTGCAGCATCTAATCGCAGGATCCAGGACTCAGTAAATAATTACATAAATGCCTATCTGAAGAATAGTATTCAGTTTGGGGAGTAACAAACAAACCATCACCTCACTGAGAGGCCTATGTGATATGAGACTGACCACCACTCCAACCTTTCACGCTGCGAGCTGGGGAAGGGTGGAGGGCTACCCTGAAGAGCAACACAGAGGTTCCTCCTGGGTAAGCTCCAGACTTCTGAATTTTATCTGCATGAGAGGTAGAATTGGAGGAAAAGATATACATTTTTTTTATCACCTACCGGCCATTGCTGCCTCAAGCAATCAACCTCAAGTACCCCAGCTGCCTCTGTCAAAGCATGTCCAGCATTCCCACTGGGACATTATATTCATGGTCATACAATCCCGAGGAAAATTAAAATTATCATTACTCCTCTGATATCAAATTGATCAAATTCTAGGTACAAAAGGTACATAAATATATGTGAAACTTTGGTTTATATAAAAGTCAACATTAAGAAGCTAAGGCCCCTGTCCTAACTTGGAGGTAGGGATTTGACTCCTGGTTCCATTTTGGTCCCTTCATTTCTAAATGTCTCTACACTAGGAGCAAAGTGCAAGACTAAATCAATCCTAGCTGGACGAAGTAGATTGGTAGGAACACCATGGCCTTGACTGTACCCAATACTACAGAATATATTTAAGAATGACCCCCAAAATGTTACTAATACTGAGAGTATATACTACGTACTATGTTAGATTAGTTGTAAAAGAGAAATTAGAACATATAGTTATGAATAGTATGATGTAAAGATGCCCACTAGATTCTCACTAATTTTAATCATGTTATGTGCTATTTCATAAAATCTGTGAACTTCCATAACAATGTTTAAAGCTTAGTAAATGTTTTTATAGCTTAACTCAAACATTAATATAATAAAATAGGACAGATATAGTAATTTAACAAAAATCTCCAGAACTCTTGATAAATAGGTACCCAAACAAAGAAAACACAGGAAAGAACAAACATAACAAATCATTCTTTTTCCCCTCTACTTAACCTGTTATCCATCAGGAATTGATGATTTCAGTAAAGATAGAGGATTACATAAACAAATGGCTGAAGTTGAAAGAAGATATATAAATTGGATCCCAATACATACATTTGTCCATTGGTCATTGCTGTTCAAGACATTAACTTGAGATAATAACAAGAGATAAACCTAGTCTTGACTCTTTTTAAAGATGCTGGGGAGGCAAAGAGGAGAAGGTGAATTGTTTATGTTGAATCATTCAGCTTGCTATTTGGGTTATTATGATGAGATAAGATAAGTACTTTCTGAAAAGCAAATACTAATTTAAGGTTTTGAGCCTCTATCCCTTTTTCATGTGAAAAGGGAAAAACCATTTATTGTCACTATGAGATCTTTTAGATAAATGTCTATAATAGAATATGTATATCAGGAATTTTTCACCATGTACTGATTTAAATCATTGCCCAAATTCATTTGATCCTAACTTTTCCTGAGCACTATTACATTGCCCCCCAATCACAATTACAGATGTGCTCATGTACACACACACACTTACACCCTTCACCAATGCATCGTCCCTCCTACAACAGACATTCAGAAATGAGTCATTGTGGGTACTCAAAACCTATCACTCAAAGTGACCAGATTGGTCCTCTGAAAATTAGCTTTCATAAGGCCAACATCCCTGCTTTTGACAGCTGTCTTAACAGAAAGACCCAGACATATAGCCATGTCTCTCTCTATTCTTGCCATGGTAGCTGTGTCAATTTGGACGCTGACTGGTGGCATAACCCGAGCAGATGCAGGACCCATATGTGCAACACCAGATAAGATTTCCAAAGCACTGGCATCTGGATGTCAGCTTTTCCTTCCTGGCCCCACAGCTGAACATTCTGCTAGACCTGATTGTTTCTCTGCTGGGGATCAGTCTGCTGCTACCCTGTTGTGCGCACTGGCACTGCCTAGACTTCAGTGTGTGTTGAAACAGTAAACTAGGTAATCGCCATACACTGCTGCATTCCAGGAACTTACCTGCTTTGCCAGTTTGGGATACTAACAACTATCAAGGGAAACTTTAAAAATACTATTTGTTCAATTCTTAATTATTAAAGCCTTTAAAAAAATCTCCAGGGAATAGAAACACAGGATGCAGTGTCTAAAAGAGTTATGGGAAGGAAACTTTGTATTTATATGCACTAAGTTTCCAACAGGGAAATTTAGCATGAAAAGAAAATGCAATATGGCAGATAATGTGTGTCCCTGTTCTTCTCATACTCTGGCCTTTCCCCCACAGCACTGGGATGGTGTATGTTGTGGCTCCTAACCCCAAAAAGACAAGGGAGGGTCACCAACTACACATCACCTCTCTTCACCAGTCCTTTGCAAATGAACTACTGGATAAACTTTTCCTTCCAGTTGAGAGCAACAAAATGAGAAAGAGAGATGTGTGGCAAGTGTGAATCATCTGAGATTTAAAATGCTAAAGCCTTCCTCCAGGGAAAACAGGACAGCTTGATAATAAATTGAGGATGACATGTCCTCCTGTTCATCTGTGCCAGCTTTCCCAAAGCAAAGACCCTCTCTCTCCCCAGACCACACTTACCCCTTACCCACCCTCCACCCTGATCCCCAGTGTGGATCATGCCTCAGAGGGAGAGAACTGAGGGAAATGAGCTTTGTTTGACTGGTATAAATTCATCAATTAGATTCTTGGGTAGTAGACGTCACTATGATACATAAACTGCTCTTTCTGAGAAGAACATAAAATGGACATAAGATTTAAATAAAGATAGTACAATGGTATTATTTCAAAAATGGCCATATGGAAACATTAAAATAATACTGTATGTTACCTTAAATTAAAATGATTTAATTTTAAAATAAAACCTCAAAAATCTATCCATTTTATAAAAATTGGATTAAAACAATTAAGATACAAAATTTGTTCTATTTCTTTTATATCATAAGCTTGATGTCTTCATTTAAAGATGAAATGAAACCACCCTTATCAATATTTGTCACCTTCTAAATATTGTTTAAGATGAAGGTGATTGCTATCAAGTTTTTCAGGAAGAAATAATTTATAACTGGTGTTTTAAACTTTGCATTTATAAAACATGAAAAAATTCAATCATTTTATTTTATACAAATAAGTGGGAAAAAAGACAAGCACAATCATGAACTCTTTAGGGGATATTATATGGATTTCAAAGTTCATTTAAATTTTTAAAAATATTTTAGAGAACAGCTGGCATATACTTTATTTCCAATATCATCTTCTGGCAGAATGATTAATGCAAATAGCACAGCAGATTATAACATGTTGGGAAAAGGAATAGTTAGGGGGCTGAATTCCAGTTTTGAAGAACCCCAAAAGGAAAATCATTCCTGGTTCTCTTAGGAAGACATTTCCTAGAAATGTAAGAGGGTGGACCAGCCTGCTGGAAGTTGGAAAACCTCTAGTCCTTTAATATTCTTCCTGAGTGCATTCATGCAAAGCTTTCAGAAAGAATTGTACTCTCTTTCAAAGGGGTTTGACTTGGGCACAGTTAATCATCAGTGTGATAAAGCAATTAAAGGTATTCATAATTAGGACCAAACCAAATGTAAGTAATCAGAAAATTAAGGGGAAAATGACATTATGATGGACTGTGTATTGTTTTTTCTTTTAGTGACCTCCTGGCTGAGAAGGACATTCTCATACTGGTGCACGAGGACTTGGGTACATAAGACTTTGACCCCACTAGGAGCCCAGCATGTAAATGTCTTGGCCAAGTGATAAGAATATACCTTGGAATCACTCAGTATAACTGACTCCTTAATAACAGGAGAGATAATTAATGATCAATCCATTAGAAGTTCCATACTGTCTACACAAATTCAAGTCAATTCTCCAAATATACTGAGGTCCCACTAAGAGCACAACACTGTGGAAGAAACAAAGATGATGACATGTTCCCTGTCTTCAGGATGCTTACAGTAAGAGGCTGGAGACATGTATGCAACCATTTGGAAATTTTTTTCTCCCCCCAAACACACATGGGCAAATCTATGTATAACTAAATGGGGGATTTTTTCAGTATAAGGATAATGGAATAATATGAAAATGGTATTATAGTTCCTAAATTTTACTCAGTTATAAATTTGCAATGATTGGAATTTTAGGTCTTGTCTCTGCATCTGCACCTTTAATTCTGGATTAGGATATAAAATTTTATTATAAATTGAGAGAAAGAATAACATCTAAATATTCCCCAAAGCTGCATTTGGTGAACAAGATGTCCATGAGTGCTTATCTAAGGTTAAAATACAGGGTTTTTATTTTTCATTCCCCAACTAAACTACTCTACATTTAAAAGGAGGCTGGTTTTATATATAAAAAATTTCATGGACACCAAATATTATAGGCAGTGATCTCAGTAGCAAAACCTGTCCCTCCAACCCTACCTTCCAATTACAGTAATCCAGAGGAATCTCCAAGGATCATGGAAAGACAATCTAATAATTTAGATATTGATTGAAATAAACAATATAATCTCACTTTGTATTAGTGTTAGGCATTAAAGATTTCAAGGTTAATGCAGGTGTCAGTAGGAAAATAAAACCTGGATTTTTAAAAACTAAATGCATTTTAAGCCAATATTTTTCAATAAGAGAAAATGTAGCATGTAGAAATGAGCATCCTCGCCCACCTTTGTTTTCATGTTAGGCATGATAATTTTGGGGGGGTTACTTTGTGCTTTTTAAAGCTCCTTAAGCTTCTCTGAAAATCAGGCTGGTCCCCCCCCAAAAAAACACCCTTGCATGAGGTTCTATTAGATGCAGTTTTGTTGATGTGGCCCCAAATGATTTTCCCCTGCTTTCTCTCTGCAGGCTGCCCCAAGTCTCCATTTCTGTTAATGATCTATTGCTTCTGTCTGATTCAATACAGCCCACTGGCTATGGAAATGGCAAGTCTCAGCAGGAGACAACAAAATGGTCAGCAAACAGGGCTGAGCCATGTCATTTTCCTCAAATACTTTCCCAGGAATGAAATGACAAGCTTTAAAATGTTGTCTTCTGCTCAGGGCAAAGATTTCTTTATTAAACAAAAGTGGTGTCCTCCAGTTCAAACCGGAGCTTAAAGTATGCCACTTGAAAAACTTATATTGTGAAATAATTTAATACCTAATATTTCCTTTAAAATTCCTCTCTCTGTCACTCTCTCACTTCTATCTCAGGGCTCATTTGAACATCAGCTGTGCCAGTTACTAAATGTAGCAGGACCTTAAGCAAGTCACTTCTGTACATCTGTCTCCAACAAAACAACCTATAGTCTCAGGGTAAAGCCAAGTTAAACGATTAGCAATTAATTACCTAACCATTTACAGAAATTTCCCAAGATGATAAGTAACTTTCCGGTAATTACAAGAGTTTGATCTACAACAATCCAATTCCTAGGAAAAAATTATATAGCTTAGCTGTGAATCCAGTGAAACTAATCATTCAGTAGAGATAATAGGTACCAACTCAATGGACCAGGCCTGGGTACTTTATATTTAGAAAGAACCAGCAATGACTTCCAGAAGATTAAATGCTGTCTAAATTCTGGATTTGGCTTTTACATTCAGTCCACCTAAATGTGATCTCAAGAGAGGATACAGTTGATCTTACTATGCATTATTAAATAGTTGCTGAGTTTTATCTCCTATGTGACTACAATTCTAAAAGTATAATTTAAAATGTCATTGAACTATCCTTATGGATTAAAGATGCAATTAAAATAGTCATTGATATTATCATTTGCCTTTGTATTTATGTAGAACTCACAGACTCCCAAGTATAAACTAAAAAAAGGAAAGAAAAAGAATTTTCTGTTTCTTTAGGTCAATTCTACCCTTTGTCTAATTTCTGCACCAGACAAAATGTACTAAATCACTGTATCACCCTAAAATGAAATATAAGACTGAATTATTTCAGAGGGTGTTTTGTTGATGTTGTTGTTTTCTGAGAGTCACCTGCATTTCTATATCCTTAGCAATGAGGGAAAGAGTTGGTCTGACCAGCCACTTCTGCGGCAGTTATCTGGCCTCACAGGAATTGACCAGGCTCTTCTGTGTGGGTAATCCAACCGCTACTTACACATTTTATTTATCCTGAACAACAAATGTTCATGATAATTTCACTAATGCCTCCAAATGTTTTGTTTTTCTCAACAGAGGCAAAGCAAAATGGCACGACATTTCTTTTCTTACCTAGGGCTCTACTGTGCTGTCACAAAATAACACTGTCCCCTGTACCTTGCACTCATAAATCACCGGATCCTGAACTGGCAAGTGCCTGGTAAGTGATATTCACAAGGAGCTAGTAGACACTAATAAAAACAGCAGGAGACTGGGTGACCAGGAACATCTGACCAGCTGCTTCTGGGCTGGCCCACAGGTGCACACCTGCCACCCAGAGAGGACAGAACCAGGGAGCAAGCCTGTAGCTCCCCTCTGCCCTGCAGGATCCCTACGGTGCCTTCCCTACTGCTGGTGACTACAGATTTTGGCTGTCTAAGGTCTTTAATGGGAACACTATGGCAGGTGAAGTCTAGAAGAAGAAAATCACTTGCAAATATGTATTGGTCGTGAAGTAAAGTTGGAAGCCTGGCTCTTGAAATCATTGGTTCCTTCCATGACTGTTTTCAAGAGACAAGGGTCACAGTTCTATTCTGGTTGGTTTTTGGTTGGTTTCTGGTTGGTTTTTGGTTGGTTTTTGCTTTCCTCTTTTCTCTTGTTGGTATTTTTGATTTTCAATACCTCCCTCCATTTTCTTGCTTGCTTAATTAAATTAATTAATTAATTATTTAGTGTGGGGTGGTATTAGAGATTGAACCCAGGAGTGTTCTACCTCTGAGTTACATCCTCAGTCCTATTTTATTTTTTATTTTGAAACAGGATCTTGCTAAGTTACTGCTAACTGGCCTAGAACCTGTGATCCTCCTTTGTCAGCTTCACAAGTACTGGGATTATAGGCATGAACCACCACAGACCACACTCTCCTATCTTATGTAGTCAGAAAAAGAGGTATCTGATGATAACACACACACACACACACACACACACACACACACACACAACCTACTTATAGGAGATTATTCTATAATAATCTTTTTGTCTTTAAAAAGCCAGTGAGGACGACTACAGATGTGACATTACATATAATTGGTTGCCTATATGTTCAATCCATCTCTTACTGTATTTAGAGATTTTTTTTATGTTTATGGTATTGGCGATTGAACCCGGGGTGTTCTACCTCTGAGCTACATACCCAGTCCTATTTTTTTTTGAAACAGGGTCTCTCTAAGTTGCTGAGGTTTTCACTAAATTGTTGAGGCTGGCCTGGAACCTGTGATCCTCCTGTTTCGGCCTCCCAAGTACTTGGATTACAGGCATGTACCACTTCCCTGGCTTAGAGATTTTTTTTAATATCTTAAAATAATTCTGATTCAATTCTTCTTAGACATTTCCCTAAGTGTCTTTTGCAGAATACTACTGTTCCATATATTCACAAGTGTCTGCAATCGGCTTAGTCTGAGAAGCAATGCACAGTACCATCCACCTGCCCCCAATCCTTTCTCAAACCCAGATGAGCCCCAAAGGCTTTGGAAGTTCTGGATACTGAGTCTGGAAAGTGGCTCCAGCCATCCTGACTGAGTTTTAGGTCCATGGTTAATGACAGTCAGCTGGTGTCACTCTATCCTGAGTCATTCCTCACTGAAGTGTATGACAAGACCATGATGTCTGCTCCCACCAAGGACTATTCTAAAGCCAAGAAAAGCACTATATACATCACCACAAAGGCATAAACAAACAAGAAAGATATTCATATTTGACACATAACCTTATGATTTTCTAAGACCTCTGCCCACTTTTTAAATTGATAGTATAATAATCTTTCTGTCCCATTTTAATTTCCAAATAATTCAATCATCCTTAGTGCCTGAGAAAGAATTAAAGATGTTTCCATACCTTGAAAACAGTATTCCTAGCTTGCTCCCAAGGGAAATCCACCTGTTCACAATGATATTGCTGTGGGTTTTTTCCACACCTAATTTATACCTTCAAAAGGTGTGTGTGTGAAGGGGATGAGCTATGTAAGTTTGTGGCCACAGCAAGTGCTCATTGACTGCCCCTGGCTGGGTGATCTAACTTCCTCCTGTTGTAGCTAATGGTCAATGGTCAGCCTCTGTCACCGCCAACTTTTCTTGAGCAGGCATACACTCACTCACTCACTCACTCACTCACTCACTCTCTAGGTGTTCTGTGTATAGCATCTCATTTGATACTGTGTGTAGTATCTCATCCAAGCTAGGTACTGAGTGTAGCCATCTCATTCTTGCAGCATTCTGTGAGGTAAGAAGTGCTACCGTATATCCTTCTGCATTGAGAAAACTGAGACTTGGGGAATTTAACATATACAGGACAATATAGACTTTATAGACTAGAACTTAGTTTGAACATACATAGAATTCTTCTATGCACCATCAGCAAAGCTTCAACATGGCCGTGCTTATTTACTCAAGTCCACATCCCTAAGAGCAGGGATTCAAATCCAGGTACACCTGACTCCACAGTGTTACATGGAACTGTATTGTTCTGCCTCCTTACTGCTCTCCTTCACTCATAGAAAGAACACCAAGAAGCAAAACCATGACTCACGGCCAGGCGTGGTGGCGCACACTTGTAATCCCAGTACTTTGGGAGGCAGAGACCAGAGGATCTGGGTTCGAGGCCAGCCTCAGCTCTCTCTCTCTCCCTGTCTCTATCTCTCTCTCTACTTAGTGAGGCCCCCCGTAACTTCGTGAGACCTGGTTTCCGGGGGTGTAGCGCGGAGGTAGAACGCCCCTGGGTTCAATCCCTGGTACCGCAAAAAAAAAAAAACAAAAAAAAAAAAA